>JAQFZT010001297.1:0-16007 GCA_034696325.1 Camisiidae sp.
CATCAAAAATAATTGAAGATAAGTTATAGAAAATCATCAAAAATAATTGAAGATAAGTTATAGAAAATCATCAAAAATAATTGAAGATAAGTTATAGAAAATCATCAAAAACCGTGCCGAGAGGTTTTTCACAGACTGTACAGTGCAGCACAAAAGTTCGGAATCAATGGAGTTAAAGTAAAAAATAAAGTAAATAAATGATCACCAGTTTTTTTCCAATAACAGAATCCAATACTTCTTAATTTATCATGAATTTTAGTGAAACTCCCACTTTAATAATTCCTCCCACTTCCGAGATATGAATTTTCGAAATATGAAATTTTATGAAACTTAAAAATTCATAGCTCATACCACAGTAGTGATAGAAAAATTCAATTGCGTATTCTGAATTAGTGCATGGAAAATAATATTCTCACAAATTTCGGTGGACGTATCTTGAAATTTTTCTAAAAGGCGTGGCTTAAATATGGTGGAAAATAGGCGGTCAAGAAAAATTTCAGTGGATCTAGTGATCATTATAAATATTTAGATCTATTATGTAAAATTTTACTACCGGGTGAGTATAAGCCGTTTAAAAAATATACATTGGACTTTTGTGCTGCTTTTTATATATAATTGGGTAATATCCGAGCCTGCAAAGCCGTCTTCAGATGTGCCGGAGGGATAAAATGAGAATATTTCATATTTATCTGAAACTCTTGAGACGGGATTCTTGCCTTTTATCTTTCAAAAAGCGGAACTGTCCCGTCAAAACGGGACGGGTGATCAGCCTATTTATTAGCCAAAATTTTTTGAGAGCCTGTAGTAATTCCTATCAAAACATTATATATCAATATTTGAGCCAACTTTATATCCATTTATATCAATAAAAATATTTTAATAGTCGGAGATCTCTAGTCTGGCTTGAAAAGGAAGGAAAGATCATAATTTGATTAGTGTTTTACATCAATTGAATCCTACTTTATCAGAACGGGACTGACCCACTAGATCGAATGCCCACTAGATCGAATGATTCAGTCAAGTTTAAGGTTAGATATGGTAAAGTTATGTCATATTTGGTGAGGTTAGGTTGGGTTTGGTAAAGTTATGTTAAGTTAGGTTAGTTTAAGTTAAGTTTTACAATGTTTGGCATTCGATCTAGTGGAATAGACCCATCAGAACAACAGATTATTGATTTAGCATCTATAATGGTTGAAGATTAACAGATTTACTTTAACAAATTGAAAACTCAAGTTATTTAAAAACATTTTTCAAAATATTCGAGTGCATAAACATAACTTAACATTTCAATCGAATAACTGATTAGATATTTCAAATGATATGTGTTTTGTAATCAAGATTTATTCTCTTAGAAAAGTTGTTCATTGCTTTATAGAGATTCAAATATTTTCCAAACAAATCTTATAAAACATAATTTGCAGGTCTTTTATTTCAATTTACAATTCCATGATTTATAATAGATTTTTTTGATAATTAAACTCAAATCAGAGTTGCATTGATTACAATTAAATAAATTGCACAACAATTGTAAATAATGCTCATTAGAGTTATAGTAAAAATAACACTTTTACTGATAAATGGCATCTTTCTCTCCAACTAAAAACAAAATAACTTAAAATATAATTTAAATTGAATGAAAAATGCGCTTAAATGAAAAAATAATTTGCTGTAAAACTTCGTAATTGTGTTTGCATTTGATGACATGTTATAAGTTATGAATAAATGAGTTGATCCGCTGATTGAAATCAGTCGAAATGTAGTTTGTCTTCATAGACAGATAGAATAACCATCGTTCCGATGCCTAACAACACTCCAAAATTCTTCAGAGCTATCATAAGAATGGGATGATTTGATTCTGTTTTGTGTTTCAATTCAGGCAACTAAACAAATATTGGATAATGAATTCAATTGGATAATGAGTTGTGAAATCAATTGAACAATGAATTGAATACCATATCAGTGAGAGCGACATAAAGGAAAATTCCAGCGCAAACCGCTAATATCCACTTCTGCGCACTTTCTTCTGCGCCCAGAATTAACCCGACATAAAGTCCAATGAAAGCCGTTAACGCACTAAATAAGTTAATGAGAGCCGCCTTCTTAATGCTCAAACCAGTAGATAAGAGAACAGCGAAATCACCTTAAATTTAATTAAATAATCAGTTTTTTATGAGTTTATCAGTTCTTATACCGAGTTCATGAGGCAATTCATGGCACAAAACTGCCAAAGAGGTTGATATTCCACTATAAAATTGAAAAAAGTTGCGTCAGTTTTACTTATTATTTTGATTAATTGATTGATACCTAACGAGACCACCACTGAATGCCACCCCAATGGCCAGTCCATCACCAAAATTATGAATTGCATCTCCCATTGAAATCATGATCGCAAGTGGTGTCAATCCCCACAAAAGGGAAGTGCCCTCCAGTATGTTTGGCTCATCTTTTGATTTACTTGAAGTCAAATTTAGACTTGATTTCACTGATCCGTTAGAATTCATATTAAGAGTTGTGTTCGAACCAGAATATGATGTCTATTATATAAAATTCTAATCAAATTATTTGATAATAAAAATAATTATAAGATATTATAACATAATAGATGTTCTGTTGAATTCTATGATCGATAAGAGTATAAATTGATTGTTCAACAAAAAAAATGAATTAAATCATACCAAATGTATAGAAGAATCACTGGCTCCTAATTCTTGTGGTGAAGTAGTTTTGCCGGCAATGAAGTCAGGCTTTTGAGAATGACTGTGTCCATGATTGTGTCCATTAGTCTTATGAATAAAAAAGAGTTATAGACAAAATTTAAACTTAAAAAATAGTGGCTTAACTCGAAAATATTTGAATTAATATATTTCAAACTTAATAAAAGTCTCAAATTTCGAGTTATGTCACTCTACATAAATGATTACATACTTCTCCACCGGAATGGAAGGTATTAATAATAACTTCAAACAGAAATAATGCATACACAGCACCCAAAAGGCATAACTGATACCATACATAGTCAGGAATGCTATCTCGAAAGTGTTCGTGACTATGATCATGGTCATGGTCGTGATCGTGATCTCCATTCTCAGTCTCATTGTTCGACGAGTCATGTGAATGAAGACCCAGTGCTGTTGGGATCAAATGGAGAAGAGCGTCACCGGACAGTGTCCCGAATGCCAGTCCAATGAAGCACATCATCACATAATTGTACGATCGCTTTGACAAAAGTGGCAAAACAAATACACCCAAAATTGCACACAAACTTATTATCAATACAGCCAGTGATGAATACCCGTACACTTTAATGAGACATTTAATTCAATTAAAAAGTTGTCTAAACTTTTAATTTATTTACAGTCAAAGTCAAAACTAGTCTCAAATATCACTTTTCAAATCAAATTTTACAGATTTTAATCAATTATAAAATTTAGTTAAATTAAGATTTCTATTGAATATAAAAAAGTAAATTAAGTAATTATAAGATGTAACATAATTTCATGCATTAAAGGTTGAGAATTAGTGGTGGCTTTTTTCGACTTATCATATTCTCGAGTCTCGAAACAATTTTCATTTCGAGACTTAAGTCTTGAACAGTTAGTTCTGAGGACTTTTCTCTGTTTTCCATTAGCAAAATGGTAAATATTTTTTGGAAAAATACTATTAAATTAGTTATCTTTAAAGATTACTAACATGAAGATCTTTTATTTTATAAAATACAGTATTAAATATAGGGGTGACTCAGATTTGTTCAATAATATTGAGTTTTCACAATAAGTTTGCATATATTTTGCTGTATAAATAAGTTAGAAATCAAAAAACTTGAAAAGTATAAGTAGAAAATGATAAAATCAAATGAAAATAGAACAACTCTATTAAGAAGTGGTCTCATCTTATTTCGAAACAGGAAAAGGTTGCAAAATAAAGTATAAAAACATAAAACAATAGTTAACATAAGTTTATGATAAAATCTAAACTGTGCTAAAAGTTTGGAAATTTGTAAAATTATGAGTTAAGCAAAAGATAGCATACGTTCAGCATTAGTAAGTTTTGAGGTAGACTTTTCTTTTTGTGGCTGTAAATCATGTTCATTAATATTATGGTGATAGTAATCATCGCCATAAGTGCAGGCCTTGCTTACGATCTGTTGCAATAATACTGGACACAGGTTTTGAACTTCTTTTGCTGAGAAATATCCCTCATTTGCAAAGTTTTTTAGATAGAAGTGATCGTTGAGACAAATATGTTTAGGTTCAGAAATAACACTACTATTAGTATTAGGAACTGATCTTTTATGATGATGGCCATGGAAGTGATGATTGTGATGATGTTCACCATCCAAGTCATTGGAGTTACCAATACTCAGATCGTGTAATAATTTTTCGAGTCCTAAAAACCAATTTTTGAATTAATAAATTAAAATATTTCAAACTATTTAGAAATTGGACTTAAAGACTTAATCGTTAATAATAGGGAAGTCTATTAATTAATTTCATAGTAATCAACTCAAAGCTTGAAATAAAAGGTGTCAATTGGTTTGTATTTTATGCCATAATTTCATGAATCTGTTTAGATTGGCATCGATTGTAGTAAAAAAGTTCAAATTTAATTAGATAATAGCTCTGATTTTGTTGATTAACCACATATTCATTCATTCATTCAAATAAAAATAGGGATTATTTTCAAAGTAGTGATTATTTAATTAGAAAATTCAAAATAAGGTAAAGTTTGTAAATAGTTTCTGAATTTAACGACAGATAAAGATAAAAATAAAATAAATGAGTTGACCTGTTTCACCGATTCTATTGCTTCGATCAGTTCCATAATGTGATAATAAATAATTCAAAGACTCGCTTTCACCAAATTTGATACAATGACCTGTTTATAAATTTATAACTTTAATGCAAGTGATGCACAATTTGATCAAAATTTATAAATAACATCGTAATGAAGTTTTATCAAAACAATTACTATTGCATTCAAGTTAATATATTTGGCTATTATTTTGAAGACCAATCAATGCATTATTTATAGCAGTTTTGTTTTGTTTGTTTTGACAGTTAACACATAATTGATAAACAGAAGTCATTAAATGACAATTTAAAGCTATTTTCGATACAATTATCTATTAGAAAGCTTGAGGCAGAACTTGTATTGCTAACAGTGTTAGTAGTAATCATGGTCTCTATAATGTTTCCATTATTTCATAAATAGTTTCAGAAAAACTCGTCTCTCGTATAGCAATACTTCAATACAATCTATAATAAGAGAATTTTTTTGCATGGATTTGGAGAATAAAAGTAATTTTTCTTCTTTGAAAGATTTTGTGGAGTTTCCAAAAGAGAAAATTATGTTTTACTAAAATGTTTTGCGCCCAATAAATCCTTTAATGGTTATACACGAGTACCCAAAACTGGTAACTATTTTTCAACAGTAATTCGTTAAGTGATTAAAAATGAGTTATCTATTGGAATACTAAGTATAGTATTACAAAACTTTCATATAATTGTTTTGAAAATAATTGTCAAGAGTAACAATAAACAGTCAATTTTTAAGTTAGTTAAGTCTTACCCTCTAATAGTTTTCTAGCGATAATTCGAGATAATAATTCTGTTTCTTTAATAGAGTTCTCATCCAATTCATGGTCATCTTCGTGTAAATCCCCGGCAGTTACAAATTCATTGACGATGTCTTCAGTTGAGAAACACTATTATCAATGAAATTAAATTTAGATTTTAAAGTAGTTTCAATTATACGTACTGTTAGTCAATAGTCACAAAAAGGCGATTTAAGATAAGAAAAAGGAAATTCCACTCTTTTTTTATTCTATCACCAAATCGTTTCTAATTTCTAAGTTTTATAGCTTTTTATAGACAGAAACATAATGTACTCTAAATAGATTTGACAATTATGTGGAAATAGTAACTTATTTTACAACAATTGTAGAGACAAAATATTTTCGTCTTTTCAAGACTTATTCATTACTTTCATAAATTTGTTTATACTTTTTATTGAGAATTTGGTTATTTAAATATTAGTAAATAATATTTGAAACTTTATCTTTATTAGAGTTAGATTTCGGACTACTTGAGTCGAGGGTAGTCTCAGTTGACTCAGGGTCGAGCTTGATCTCAAAAAATGCGAGTTTTCCGGGTTAGACTGAGTAAGAAATGTCGGGCGAGTCGGGACAGAGTCCTGTCGGAGTTTTTTCTAAACAATTCTAGTAAAATATTTATTATAATTAATGTTATTCATGTTGACAATGATTCGTGTTTTAAACTCATTTTCTAATCTGAAAAAATATTCAATTAGTTTTATAATTTTGATTTTAAAGTAAGATTTTTACTTCCTTTTCGTATCATTTGATTTTTTGTTAATTTTGATTAAAAAGTTTTGAACCTTAAGGCATAAGTGCTTCCTATTTAATGGCTTATTCAACAGATAAGTAGAGATGTCTCTATTTAATTCATGGCAAAATGTTTCACAACTTCTTGAGTGATTTGACTCGAGTAAAAACCCAATTGTCAACCTTATTGGCGAACTATATGGAAAAAATTAATAGAGAGATTTATTGCACTGACACTGAATTTCATGATTTTAAAGTACAAAATTTTTCCTCCACTTCTGTGGAATTCGTTCATTAGAAATAATTTCAGAAATTTTCTTTATTTTAAAGCTTTACTCAATAGTAAACATTTGTTATGAAAAGTTCAAAAACTCAGCACATTCTTTGAAATTAACTGATTTTCACTATTATTTATAATGAGGAAATGATTAATTTAAGTGAAACTTTTATTTTATTCATTCAGAGGTACATTAGATTTAATCAAGTATTCAACTGTCTCTTAAGTGTTGACTAATATTATATCATTAAAACTAGACAAGTATTTATTTGGTTTCTTAAGCAGTGATGTCAGTATATGTCTAATTGAATGAGTATTTGATCAATTGATTTGAAGTGAAACCAAAGAGATTTTAATGGATAGAATTCATGAAAAGTTCTTTAAATGACTTACTATTAGCTCATAGTCTAGTAATTCACGACTCTATCATTAACGATTGACACTAACAAATAGTTAAAGGAAAAGTAAAATCATTATTCAAACCTTTTATTTTCTTATCAATGAAAAGCTAGTTATTAAATAATAAATGGCTTAATCAATGAATCACGAAATACGAGAAATAAATTTCAATCAATAACTTAATTCATTCTTTAGATTTCTTAAGACACCTGTTCTTCATCATTGAGTCCTTGATTTCAAGCCTTATTTTTAATTTCTTGTGTCTTTTCCCCCATTTTAACAGCACTTGGAGAAAAAAACATTAAATGTTTAATAAATTTTATTCATCGATAAATTCTACATTCCTTTGAATTTTCTGATAACACCTTTAGTTTATTTCAAGGGTTGAAAAAATAGTTATATTTAATTAAAATTCAAATTTAAGGGGGAAATGAGCTCAAATCAAATGATTATTTCCTGAGAGAAAATCTTAAATTTTCTTTAAAATTGATTGAATTATTTCGAATTTCGTGTTTAAGTTAGTTCTGATTTTATAAGTATCTGAAGAATCAAACACTTCAAGCAAGTTATCTATGCTTTAAAACCAGTCCAGCACTTATTACCGTTTGAATGATAAATATTATGACTAAATATACGAATATTCTCAAGGATTTTAAGAAAATGTTTTGAAAATCATCACGAATTGCAAATTATAAGATAATAATAATCTATTTATCATTTTAAGAGTTCTTAGCTTTCACTGGATTCTAACACTTTGAGTGAATTTGAATTTAATTAACATAAGAAGATTTTATTTGAAACTTGTGTCAAATATGTGTTTTCGAAATGCAAAATCACGAAAATGTAATAAAACTAGTTTTCTGTCCGCATATATAATCAGTTGGAGAGAAAGTTAGGTATAGTTTTCAAGCATTAATTGAAGAAAACAGTATTTTATTATTCATATCACAAAATTGCAATTATAAAATCGTATTAACGGTGATTATATGTGAAAGTCATACGAATTTTATGAGAAGGACATAGGAATGAATAGCTGTCTGCGAGTCATTGCGTTAATTAATTGTTTACTTTTACTAGTTTTAACAAATCAACTCAAATAACCTTATTTTAAAAACTTATCCAAGCATTTAAGCTAATGTTTCGATTTAATGAACAGATCAGAGTCTAAGGCATTGACGAAATAACTTATTCAGGATATTTGAGGACATTTTTTTCTTCTTCAACATATTTGTCGAATGGAACCCAAAATGTGCTCTTTTTAAATCTTGAATATTAAGGCTTAGGTCTTATACAGTAAAAGGCAGAAAACTATTTTTGTTATTGAAACTCTTATCTCATTGAAAATTCATTGAAAACTATTTTTTTAAAACGATATTTGATTTTAATTCATATAAGAAAAAGGATATGAATTACTATCTCCTAACTCTCAATCATTCATGTTATCAATAGTATAATAAGAGTTGAGATAATAAAAATCTCAAGTGAGAACATTTATTACTCATGTCATTACCCACTCGTTAGTTATAAATCTAAAATAAATATTTCTTATGAGACCTTTTATTTCAAGACTTAAGGAGCTCTAGACATTTAAGTATGTAATTAAGTGTTGAAAAGCATTGAATAGCAATTTATATGCGAAAATATTTAAATCAAAAAGCTTTTTAATACAATGCTTTCCTATGGGAAAACACTTAATCACAAAACATCAAATTATTATAAGATCATTTGTTTTTAATGACTAGTCATTTGAAAACGTATTTTTAATATATTTTTTAATGGAGTTTCATTAATAAAACATCTAATTTATAGCAATTTAACTATCAATTAAAAAGTTTGGAGTCAATTATATTTCTTTTTAATCTAATAGAGCAATAAGACTCGAATGCGATTGCATTAAAATTTTGTTTTGCGTCAAAATAGTATCTTTAATATTCTGATAAGTGTTCAAATAAATTAGTTATAAATTTTATCATTAAAAATGTGCTGAATTATGGTGTTATTCCAACTAAAGCTCTAAAACCAATAATTTATAGCTTATAACTCTTTTGTATCTGTAAATATTGAATAACGTTATAAAAGTTTTCAAAGTTCAAAGTTTCAAAGTTCAAGTTTTCAAAGTTGGATTAAGCAAATACTTCCATATATTTATAGTTTATAAGAATCAAATTGTATAAAGTAATAGATCATTTTGATTGATGAGGAAAGCGTTCACTAAACATACTTTAGTTTATTCACAGATTTTAATGAATCCAATTGTGAAATATGTGCCCAATATATTGCTAATTAATTCTAAATACAGATGAATGAGATCGTGATTCACAACAGTACTGATAAATAATATCCGTTAACTAGAATAGAATGAATACAGCAACACAAATGGTGTATAAATTTGCATAAATTTGTAAACCCTTTCAAATCTTCACATTATTACCACAGAATACAAATGAGAAGAAAAACTCATTGTTTTCAATACTGTTTAGGTTTCTTTGGTCTCTAAATGTTTAAACTTTATACTATTTTCTATATTATAGCCATTTCTTATTAATAAAATGTGGATAATAAGCACTTTTCATTCAATGTTTTATTGTTTGAGTTAACATATAAAACATTATCTTATTTTTACTATAAAAATTCAAAAATAATATATAATTAGTGGTAATTTAAGTCAGTTTTTCGCGTTTCAATTTTAAAATATCAATTCAATTAATGAAAGACATGTAAACTATACTTTTAATAATTTTGAAAAAGTTTAAGCACTTGAATAATGTAGAAATTAGAAAGTTTTTAATATTTTGGCAACAATTAAACTTCAAATTTATTGTTGATTACAGACGGACGGACAGAGAGTACAAAATAATAAACTCGTTCTGTTTCACGTTTATATAACTCGATATAAGCAGTTTTGAGCAAAATTGTCATGAAATTGAATTAAACATAAAAACTCAAACCCCATAAAATAAGCAGAGCATGAGTCAAAAAAGCAATTTTGCTCTCTTTGGTTATAAATTTTATCTTTACTTTATTGAAGCAAATTTTAGTATTAAGTAAGTAATTATTCAATAATAAAAATAAGAATAAAAGAAAATTATCAGATGTTTAGGTGATTAAGAATTTTGTTAATCAATGATAAAGGAATGTAAGAGTCATACAGTAATCAAAGTATACATGAATTGAGGAAAATTAATTAAAAATTATCTATGGGTTCGTTCTTTTATATTGAATGCAATGTTCACTCAAATTTAATTGTTAGACAGATATGAAGTGAACTTCAAAAGAGGTTAAAAATCATTGTCTAACGAAAAGATTCAATTGTTGTGTCGTTCATTGATCTGATTTATGAATAAATCATTCCGATAATGAAGTTGTATTGCGGTTACTGAAAGTCAATTCTTCACCAGTAAATCATTTGTTTCAAAAAAAATTATTTAATAATCAAAAAGTAAACTAAAAGACGAATCCAATAGGACTTAAAGAAAATTTTAAAATTTTCATCACATTATTATGTATTTGAATTGCATTTTAAAATACTTACATTAAATTGAATTTTAAATTTTCTTTTAAATTGAAAAACTTCAATACATAATAATCAGAATTTCGAAAAGGGATTCATTAGAGTATAGTTTTCGAGAAAAAAATTGAATCATTAATTTTGAATGAAATCTATGTTGAAATCATATTTCATGCCTCAATGTATGAGACTTTGAGAGTAGAGTAAAGAAGAATTTAAAAAAATAGAATTAAATTTACATAAAATTAAAATGAAAATTATGCGCATATTGTTCGCAGTGGTTCGCAGGTAATCACGCTTTTAATGAGAATCTTTATATAAAACAATAAATAAAAGTAAAAATGAGGCGATTGTGATAACAGCTAAGATAAAAACATAAAAGAATTTTTATTAGAGAACATAAATTACTGACAACTATTACCTTCACGTGAAAGTATTTCTATTGTGAATACTTATAAGTTCTACTTAAGTGCTAATTATGCAGTATTTTATAAATCTTAGACTTGATATGGGATGAAGTGTGAGAAGAGGAAAACCTTTTATCACTACAAGTTTTGCATTGAAAAATATATAGACAGTTAAGATTGTGTTCATTTTATAACATTGACCTCATCTTAAAAATAACAATAAAGCACCCAATTATTGAAATAAGTTTTTTCTTCATATTTAATAAGTTTATCAACTTATGGCTAATTAATTCTCAATAGACTCTGAATAGACTGTCTGTGAAGTGGAACAAACTTTTCAGACCGAGAAAACATTTTTGATGAACACAACTATTTGACAATTATTTTAAGTGAGTTATTAAAGAAAAGCACAACAAACTTATTATTCTTAAAATGGGTCTTTAATTATCGTTTCAAGCAGTTATGAAGAAAAATAAAAATGTAAAATATTATAGCTTTTCAATCTGAATGTGTCTATAATCTTATCGCACACTTTAATGTTTGAAATTAATAGAAAAATGATATGATATTTGTTTTAATGATGTGCATAAACATTCATTTCACATAACTTGTGATTAATGTTACATAAACTGTAATGAATTTTCTGCATATTTATTGATCAAACAATTGTCTTAATATTCAACGACTGTTAGGAATTTTGAATTAAACTTTGATTAAAATATTTTTCGGATTTATAAATGAAAAACATGTTAAATAGGTTTTTGGCAACAATACAAAGAATAGACCGGAAGGATATTATTGAAGCGATTCATAAATTGTAGGCAAAAAATGAGTTGTAGACAAAATTTTTAATACTTTAGAGAACTATTGAGCATAAGATTGAGTTCTCTTCGAAACTATTGAATAATTAAAAGTGAGGTCAAGTTTTAATTAAAACTTAGCAGTAGAGCAATTGACAGCACAGAAAGCTTTATTAAGATAATTGTCCAGAATTCAAACCTGATCTGATTTTTCTGCGGTGTAGTACTGATGTATTTGACGAAGAAATAGGTCGACAACTTGAAAAACTTTACTTTCATTGAAATTCTCGCCCAAATTGATTAATGCTCTGAATTGGGACACATAATTGTCGTATTGGGAAATGCACTGCTTCTCCACTTGTTTGGCTGTCACGTGTGAATCTAAAACGATGGTTAAACTGCTGTTAATGGCAATGGAATTATGGTATGAATCGTATGATTGCAATACAGATTTCGCACTCACTCTTTCTTTTGCACACGAAACCAATACTACTTTGAAGCACATGTGTCACCAAAATAACACTCAATCTGTCAACACTTATTTGTGTCCTATTGTTTACTTCAATCCCAGCGATACTTAGTATTCGGCTTTTGTTTGTCAAACACTAAAAAATTTCAAGTTTTATTCAATCTTTAATATAACAACTTTTTCATAAGAATTTTTCAGTTGACGGACAAGTCTTCATGTATTGATAGTCAGTTTTCTCATATCAATACACTTTTATTGATTATAAATATTGCAAACGTTTTTTGACTGAAACTATTTTGTGCTCTCATTAATGTTTATTTAGTTGGACTAATATTTGGATTTGTATTGAAATTTTTTCATTACATTTACAGAATACTATATATATTTGAATAACAATGGTTTTCCTTGAGTTAAATTATGCAACTTTTAAACTATTATAAAATGTATGGAATGTATGATACCTTACCTGACAGTAAGTATTATTCACAAACTCATAGGTATAACAGTTGTTCAATACATTGAAACGACTATTAAATGTTTTGTACAAAGTGTGGAAATGAGTTTCATCAATGGTTCCTCCAATGGTTTGATTCAATGGTTGAGAAGAATTTGATGAATTGATACCACACGCAAAATGCAGAGAAAAGCAAAGAAACGAAAGGCAACAAAAATGATTGAAATACATAATAATTACAGTAATAGTTGAAGACTTGATCGAAACTTGTGTTGATAAGTATTAATGAATTCACCTTCAAATGAATTATTAAGTATTAAATAA
Organism: Camisiidae sp.; assembly: GCA_034696325.1. NCBI lineage: Eukaryota > Metazoa > Arthropoda > Arachnida > Sarcoptiformes > Camisiidae > Camisiidae sp. Next base: position 12,982 of record JAQFZT010001297.1, read on the forward strand.
TATAAACTATGATAAGAGCATCTCAAAAACTGCGCGCATATACAGTATTAACTTATAAAGGTTTGTCATTTTGTGAACTACACTTGTATTTTCACAATAGTTTACAACTTTTCAAAGCTATTCATTCACTGAATTGTTAAAACTGACAGTAAGTTTCTAGTAATGGTAACAGTGATGCAAACTCTCCGTCGATGGTAAGCCTCCGGCGTTCGCTTCAATTTGACGCCCCTTTTCCCGTCTCCAAACTTTTCATATTACTATTGGACCACTCGATTCAACTCAATTCATACTATTATTTTCACTTTTCACTATCAACTTGTTTTTTAAACTTTATTTTCACTTTTCAACTCAATTCTATTTAAACTAAAGTCTATCTCAATTAAAGAGGGATTATATGAGAGACTCGTTTTCGCTAATAGTGTTTCAAATGTTTTCATAAATAAATAAATTTGAACTTTTGATAGCATTTATAAGAGAAGAACTGCTTCGACAATCGAATTAGAGAGCAATGAATTGAAGTTTTGAAACCTGATTATCACAATAACATTGACCCTCTCTTTGATTGCGTGATTCAACAGTGCTTTTATAACACTAAAAATATGATTTATATATGAATACTGCATAATATACTGTAGTTGTGTATGATTTTGTTCAAGCATTGAGTGTGAAGTTATATAGAAAAGCTTTTTGAAAAGTTATAACCCCTTAAGTCACTTCTCAAGTCACTCATTCAAAAGTCGCTTCTCATGTATTTTATTGAAATTTATGAAAAAATCATGTTAAACGGGGTGTAATCCAGTGAAAGTAAAAAATAAGTTTAAAAATGCAAGTTTAAGACTTGGGGCAATCAGTTGTTTCGAATTTATTAGTTTTTAGATGTTAAAAAATCAATACCACATATTTGATAACTTAATGAGTCGAACCTTTCATAAAAGATAACCTCAAAGTTATTTTCGAATTTGAAAAGTAGGGAAACTTTCAGCTCAACTCAAGATTAGTCTTCAATACAGTCTAAGAGTATTAAACTTTCGGGTGTCAATCAGTAGAAGCTCGTTATAGTGAACCCTCAAATTGAAAAACAAATTGTTAACAATAGTCAGAGTTATCAAAGATTCGTACATTAGGTCTGTGGACAATCAACCAAATCATCTAAACCTTACCTCAAACGGCAGTTCTCTAAATACTATAACGAGCTTTTAATTGAAAATTCATAGCCTTTGATTTCCAAACCATTTTTGCAGTTTTATATCTGTCTATCTATTTTGCCTTAAATCCAATCGATAAATTGAAATTTTTTTCACAATCAAAGTCTTACAAATTTGAAAATTGGTCAAAACTCATGAAAAACATGGTCAGGTTTTCATTTATGTCAAGGGCCTCATTGATTGTTGACTAACAAGAATATAATGCTATCTATAACTAAATATTCTCAAGCATTTTCAAGTTATTGCCACAAATTTAAATTTAGAACTTTAAATGTTTGCATTCATAGCAATCACAAATTGATTGTATAAATTGATTATTCAAATGAATAGTTCTGGTCTTAAAATAAAACTCACGATTTTTGACAATTGGAAATGTTCTCATTAATAATAAGCTCTTAAAAAACCATATGAATCCTGTTTTAGATGAAAGCTAGCAATATATTTTTGTTGGTTTGCATTTAGTAAAAATACTTTTCTTGAAATGTTGCGAAAAGTTTAGTCAACTTGCAATGTACAGTTACTCGAGGAAAGTTATGTCACTCAGGAAGTGACGCGTTCATAAGATTTTCATAACCACTACTCAATGCTAATACTCATTACTACTATTCAATGCTATTACTCATTTGAATTTCTATTTTCCCCCTTATGTTTGATCAGAGTTTATCACTTGATCTGAAGAGATCTCTGCATAACTTTCCTGGAGTACCTGTACTGTAGATAAGCTTAAATTATCTCTTGATTCATTCAAAATGTGATGTCAAATGTCTGGAAAGTAGATCGTTGTTTATATGTAAAATACATATTCTTTATGATACAAATTTGTATAATACAATCTTTAAAACAAGTATAAGTTTTATTTGGCAGGTTTAAAGCACATATTTTCAAAACACATTTTCGACTATCAAAAATCTTGATCACATCATTTGAAAGAACATTATTTTTTTACTTCTTAGAATTTCGGAAATTATTATTTTATTATAATTCAAGATAAACGCTGAGTCATGTTATACATTAGAAACTGAGGCATAGATTGTAGTTATATTCAAATTATTCAATATTACTCAAAGGAATTTTGTTTCGTTACAATAAATAGGTTAATAAGAGTTTATAACTAGAAAATTAAGCAAATTTTTCGTCAATTTATTACTTTTAAACTCTAAATAAATGAATATTTTCTTTGCTTTAGTGATAAGACGTGTCAAAGAAACCATTTGATAAGGAGTTAAGCCCTAAATGGAAATTGAGATCCATGTCTGCAAATTATGGGACATTCACTCCACAGATGCTTAGAATATTTGTATTCAAATTAATCATCAAATCATCACAAACTAAATTCCATAGTATTTCATCTCTGAATAAATAAAGTTCTTCTCTGTATAAAATACTTTTCATTGAATTCAAAATAAAAATCACTTTAAAAGTGAAAGAGAAAAGTTTGATTAAATAGTTTAATTGATTCAGAAAACCATTAAAGAAAGAATTAATTGCATTGCATAGAGAACTAACAACCCGACAATTTTAGTGACAATATTTGCGAATTTTGAATAACTTGTAAAAGTTGTGAAGCGGTTCCACCAAAAAATGCTGCCATTAGTTTCTGGCGCCACTCTAATGGCGTGTAATTTACGCCTTAATTATGATTTATGAATTGGCACACCTTAATTGTCAACAATTATCAGACTATAACTGATGGCCAATGGCTTCAGTGAGGGAGGGTTACAAAGTGTGAGTCAAGGGAGGGTTACAAAGTGTGAGTCAAGGGAGGGTTACAAAGTGTGAGTCAAGGGAGGGTTACAAAGTGTGAGTCAAGGGAGGGTTACA
>JAQFZT010001298.1:0-16003 GCA_034696325.1 Camisiidae sp.
TTCAAATTCTTCATAGTTTTTGTTAAAATTCAATTCCACCAAAAATAAGTCTTATTTCGTTTGATACATTTTTTAAAGATTGATTATGACGTAACATTCGTTTTCCATTTTTTAGTGCGAAATAATTTTAGACGAAAATAATTTTATGATTTAATTACTTTTCATTTTCAATAGTAAATGATTTACGATTTTAATCAATCTATTGAATCAATCAATCAATCAATTGAATTACAGTAAAACATTTGCTTATATGAAAAGTTTATTAAATAGAATATTCGTTAAACTTTTGTTTCAATTTAAACATTATTCATAAAAAATATTAATTTTTTCAATTTATATTGACCTCAATGTATATCAAATAACTGATTGGCATTCATTTGATTGAATAAATTTAAAGAATATTTTTAAATTAAATGAATTTTGAAGTATTTTTGTTGTTTTTGAAGACATTCCAAAGTTTGTGAACTTTTCTAACGTTTTCTTGAAAAAATATGGACAGCAAAACTGAATAGTTAACTGTAAGAGAACGGAAGTGAACACACTCTATCTTTACATAACTTTATATTTTTACTTCAGTTTTAAAGTTCAATTCCGATAAGAGACACTTCAGACTTAATTTAGAAATAAAAAATGAAACAATTTTTCTTATTCTTTATTGCATCGAATGAATGGTCATTTTTATTATATTTATGATGATATTTCTAAATAATAAACAAATGGTAGTAAAATTGAAAAATGTCTAATAATAAGAATTTAGTGTTCACATTACCGGTAATAACATATCAAACATCTGTCAACATCTGCGAACATATAGTGGATAGAAAAAGAGAAAAACGAGAGGGAGAGAGAGAGAGAGAGAGAGAGAGAGGACGAGAGATAGTGAGAAAGTAAGATTTGAGACCGGACTGACAGAAGGGAAATAGAGAAAACTCTCATAGAAAACCGGCCTCACCTGCTTTATCACTGATCCCACGATCGCTCTCTTATGTCAACGGAAACTAAAATACGTTGTGAGAGAATCCAAATGCAGTTTCATTTCAACGAATGTAACACTTTATTCAAAGTCTTTATGTTATACTTTATACTTAATTTAAAAGCAACAAACTATAAACTTATTTGTATTTATTATAATGTGGTAAATATTTGATAGTTTGATAGTTACGCGTCAAATGTAACCCATTTATGTTCGCTCTATTTCGGAATAATAGCAATGCTTCAACTTTTATGTCAAAAATGCTTATCCACTAATGCATAACTTGTGCCAAATTTTTCTAACTGTTTGTTTTACATCTGATGAATGTTTTTACTGAATCTGAAGCATGTTTCAAATGTTCATATGTTTCCTCAAGACTACATGTTATAGAAATTTGATATAACTTTTTTACATCATTGGTTTTGGTCTGAAATTCCTCAATAAAATGTAAGTGAAGCCATTTTTCAGTGTAAAAACTTCCTTAACTTTTGCTCAAACGTTTGTTTATTTATGATGAAAATTAAAAATTGACTTGAATTTGAATTATACGACTAATTAATTGGTTGGCATTTTGTGTACTACTGGATCGATGGGTTGTTTGATTTGAACTTTCTTTACTTAAAAACTTAGAGCTTAGACAACATTATCCCAAAGTTCTAACATTCCAATGCTTGCCATTGACCTGTTATATAAGTAGAAAACTAAACAAGTTAGCCTTTCGATAAAGACAAATTTCTCTTAAAAGTACTTTAATCAGATTTTAATGTTGTAACGCTTTTATAAAATTAGATACTTTTACACATTTATCGGTGTCTTCAGTTCATTTACTACTTATTAATTGACAAACAAAGTTTCATTCAGTTACAGGCGTTCAAACATTTTCTGTAACACAAGTCTCACATTTTTACAATTAATTAACAATTAGTTCCAAAGTTTATGTCAATTCTTAAAAGATTGCATGACTCGAAGTAAAAGTTACTTAAACTCACGAACTAATAATCAAGTTATTGATTATCAAGAATTTGATAATGAATAATAGAAAAAAGATTTTATATTGATTTAATTAGATTAGAATAAGTTTGTAAGAAATTATTAAAAATAATTTGAAAATGATTTGATTTGAGAAACTGGTATAAAACCCGCCCAAAAAATGATGTGACTCTAAACGCAAATGACTACTACTTTTCTTGAGTTTTAAATGCATTCCCAATTATTATGCAGAAACGAATTCTAGTTTTTCAGTTAACTTTGTCAGTGAGATTGTGTACTTGAGAAGAGCTTTGAAAACATAATTTAAAGGTCACAAACCTTTTTAAATGTTAAAAGAATTGCTTGTTCACAGCACTAGTTATATAATTGACAGAATTCATCAAATTATATGCTATACTACAGAACTCAATGTAAAGAAATGCTAAACATTTGCTTCTACTTTATCCTAATTCAATATAAGAAAGACGTTTAACTAAATTTGTTTTCACTCAAGAAAAAATTCAATTTCAGACATCAATTGAAATTTTTAAGCCATTAAAATATTCATAGCTTGAAGCCATTTGTGGTTCAGAGAAATCATTAAAACATGTAATCACTTGTCATAAAAGAAAAGGCTTTCATAGACAAAGAATAAACACATTTAATAATTATCGAAAATTTAGCAAAAATTAAAGAATTAAAACTAATTAATAGTTGAAAATAATACTAATTTCAATTAAACAACAAGATTTGAGTTCATTTATTATCTCATTACTTATATTTGAGACATTTATTTCCTCTAAACTTTACATATTTGTTAGACTTGTGTCGTGTGAAGAGAATATCCGTCTGTATTGAATATGTGACAAAAAGTTATAATTAATAGCATCCTAAATGAACACCAGTTTTTTGTTTTGCTTCGGTCTGTGGTTTTGGTGTCACCAATGATGGATTGTTACCATTGGTATTAGTGAACGCTGTGATTGAATTATAATCTATTGATAGATTGTTATTTTTTTAGCTGTTAAGCACAACATTATTTGAAAAATTACAAGTTTATTCCATAATGCAATTAATGCTGTTGAACATATTGATCATAATAATCAGTGTGTAATTATCAGCTTAAAGTGAGTGAATATAATATTCTAAAGATTGATTTGCATCACTAAAATAGAAACCAGTCTTCAATCGATTCAAGAGTATACAGTGTTTCCAACATTTAAAGTGGTCAAAGTCTGGTCAAATTTAGCTTCATATTCAGCCCGTGTACAGACGTTAAAAGAAGTTCTTACCATTAAACCCTATCGTCAATTTGATAAGATTAGGATCAATTCACTATTAATAGAGATAATGATTGACTTTAATATATTTACAAAATTACTTTCTAAGTTATGATCGCTAGTCATGAGTTTTTTTTGTAAGATTTTGATTGTGATAAACTGTGAGTCAAAATTTACGATTAGGTTTAATGGAAAGAACTTATTTGAATGTCTGTATAAATGAAACTTTTCTAATAAATAATAATTCACTGATGACCTCGTGTTTTAATGAAGAATATCAATCTAGCAATAAATATCTTAAACATGAATCGGTTTATTTGCTGACTGGAATAAATTATTGAACAAACTTTTAAGATTTAGTGGTCTATACCTTACTGTTGAGTTTGTATAAAAATAGTTGGTATAAAAGCATTTTTCTTCCACATATTTTCGTGGGCGTTGTTAAAAGTTTGTGCGAATGAACAAATAAACAACTTTAGTTAATCAACAAATCCACGCATTGAATATTTATATTCCATATCCAATATTGTTGAATCTGAACTCACTTTTTCAACTCAATAAAAGTGACAGAAATAAACTTTTTTGCATTTATCACGAATTCATTTTGAAGTTCTAATATTTTATACTCTGTTTAAACCCGATGTTTATAACTTATGATCTATATTTGATTTACTGCACTGATTGCATGTTAAATCTCTGCTTTTAATATTTGAAATAATTTTGGTGAACCCCTCCTATAGACCGGTAACAAGACAAGAGGCAAGAACTGAATGGAAACTATTTGAATGAAACAACTTATCCTGAAGTTTAAAGTCATTATTTGAGAATGCATTCAATTGGATTGTTTGGGTTCATATTAATTAAGCCTTAATTACATGAATTAGCGGACATTGAGTGGTAATGCCTGCAAACAATAATATATTATCTCAGTCTCAGTCACGTACGTCGCCATACAATTATGAAAGAGCAGGTACTGTTTCACCAACTATTGGTACAGTTTTGCACATTTCATCACCTCTTAATAGTACGGGTCCTGTACACCACCATCAGCATAAACATCATTCTCAACATCATCTTCAACATCCTCAACAACTTCAACATCATCAACAACAACATCATAAAATGAATGGCAATGTTTCATCTCGTAGTATGAATTTCTCACGATATCCTAATAGCGGAGTCTCACCATTACAAGTGTCACCAATAATGGGAACCAATGTGAACATGTCTTCAACTTCCAAACAGCCATTACTAGATATAACGAGAACTAATACAAACATTCAGACTAGTCCTCAAATGCATTTGTCGAAAGCCAGTGCTTCACAAGAGAATACAAATCAAAGTGATTCAGTTATTGGAGATCATGGTATTCATGAAATGTTAGCTTCATTGGCTTTAATGTGTCTCTTATCACTTTTGATGGCCTTTTTGGCTCTTTTCTTTTTGCAACGAACCTGTCCTATCGTTTCATTGCCAGAGGACTCAAATTCAGATAACAATCCAAAAGCCAACCGAAATGTTAATGCTATCAACCAAATGAGAATCGTTACTAATACTAAAGAATATGTGAGAGTATTTCAAATATCAGTTTCTTTAAGCACTTTAACCATATCACTAGATCTGTGTTGTTTATTTGTGTGCTGTATTCAATTCTTATCAGCAGTTAAACTATTAAAGACCCCATTCGGCAAAAAGAGGTGAGTATTAGTCAGTATATCAAATCTTAACATTATATAAATATTCAGCAACTTTCAAATCACTTCACATCTTTAGTTAAATTTGATTTATATTTCACAGCTTTCACACCATATCAAATACACTCGAATTTATTTGCATGTAATAAATACTATCCTAACTTATAATGACTTATATGTGCAAATCATCTTAACTATTAGTTTATTTGAATACTAAACTTATTTTTGTAGATTGTTTTAGAGATAGTTTTTGAGATCTTATATAATACACATTCTTTTACAGAACATTTGAATTTTTGAAGAAGACCTCACACATACGCGTTGCAGCGATCGGCGCATTCCTAATTTCAATACCTATTTTTTTTACTGGTATGTGAGTTGAAAATATTTGATTTACTGTAAAGTAATTTGATTTTATTTAACAAAGGAGTGATACTCTTCACTTTTGTGAATTTTGACGAAGTACCAGCGCTGGCAACCAGTGTTATCATAGGAATCGGGATTATATTTTGTGGAATAGCATCTGTACAGAATGTTTATTTATGGCAGGTATATAAAAGAAAAGGCGCCTAAAATGTCATGTAAGTTCAGTTGTTTATTTAGTGGGAAAAAACAAAAGCCAGTCAACAACTTTCTGAAAGTCGAATCAGCCAATTAAGAGATTCTGGTTATTTGCCAACAACTCTCGAATTGTCAACTTTGGTGTGATCTTTAAGTAATTTATATGTACTCTATGTCCATATGTATATCAATAAGTATAGGTACAAATTTAATATTAATATTGTTTTATCATTCAATTTAAAGTTTAAGTCACGATAAACTCAATGGTGAGTATTTAGTAAATCATTTGTAATATCATGAGGACATCTAAAGTCACGTAATTTATAAATTTACAATATTTATCATACTTTTCATATAATGCACAGTATATTTTCAAATCATATTTTGTTGAATAAAGTTTCAAATAATGTTTTCAAACCATTCGAAAGTTAAAGTAAATTAAAGATTTATTTGAAGGAAAATATTGACTATTATTTTTTGAAATTGGATTTTCAATGGAGTTTTCGTTCCACAAAATGAGAACTATTCGCAACATTAATATTCTCGAGGAACAGATGGATTTACACATTATCATAAACATCATAAATCTTTCATTAAGTCATGAATGAAAGTCATAACATGTATCGCTTAATGCTTTGAAGTTGGCTTTCATTACACAAACTTTTGCCAAATATTAAGTAAAGGACAGGAATTGACAAACATTGACAAACCTATCATTTACCTTAAGCTCAACTCAAACAGATATTCAAAGACTTAAGTATTAATTAAATAAAATGAGACAGAATTTCAACAGAAGTTAATATTTATACAAAAGAAAAAACTGAAGCCAATAACTATTTATTCAGTTTTAAGTTATGTCTCATTGAGTTTCTCTCTTTTATGATTATTTTAAGCTATCCTTCAGTTTAGTTTTGATAGCGATTCCATCATTAGTCAGATGATGACATTCATGAAACTCGATTTACATGTCATCAAAAAAAGTATTTCAACTTTAATGAAGAAAAATGAAGGACTAATTTTTTAGTAATAATTAAAAAGTATATGTATTTTAATTGAAATCTTACACAAGACATCATTGGATGCAATAACTCATTTGATTATTGATATGAAAATAAACATAAAAATCATTTTTTCTTTGAGTAAATTCTCTTAAGTTTAAGTTTATTCTTATGTTTTTTAATATGTCTGGCATTCATCCAAATCGGATAATTTCCGAACTCATCTCTTAATGTTTTACTGTTTCGTTTGACCACTGAATCCAAATTGGTTTCCATTTTTACCTCTTTATCGATACTTTTCTCTTGATTTTCTTTCCATGAAAAAGAAAATGAAATGATAAATAAGTAGGAATTGAATAGAATATGATAAATACCATTGTTTTGAGTGAGTGATACTTTCACGAATTGATTCACATTCGTTTCCTTTGAATCCATTAATTCGTTATTCATATCAATATTGGCTTTAATTTGTTTATCATTTGATTTATTGATCATATTTTCAAGACGTATCAGTTCTTTCTCTCCATATCTGATTCTCTTAATGGCACGCATTTTACGTTTTCGTTTACTTCGCAGACTCTTAGCCATTGTCTTATTCTTCTCACAATTATATCAAACAAATTATTAAACAATTTTGACTTTTAGCTCAATATAAATTCATTTTAACGCAAAACAAAATGTGTGAAAAACGTGTTAACACATGAAATGAATCTAAGATTTAATGCCATCTCTTGTTATGTTTCACAACTGGTTTAACTTTTTTAGTTTTTAGACTTTTAGGTCAATTTTTAGACTTATGTATCATTAAAAGCAATACAATTCTTTGCTTTTCAAACACAGACTATGGTTTTCACAACTTTTCATCACAAATAAATAAAGCATTTGAGAAAAGGGCTCAAAATCAATTCAAAATCAACTTCTTCTAAATATTCATATAATAATATACAATATTATAAGATTTAAAGGTGATGGAAAACCATTTAAAGTTTCATTTAATCCATAGATTGCGCAAAACATTCAGTTTTCTATTATCAATAGTTTTCCGCATTTTAATTATTGTCCACTAAACAGATTATTTATCCAAATATTTAAAGTTAACTTAAAATTTATTTATAATTTGAATATACATTTAGAAGAATTTGAACCAGAAATTCATCAAAGATTCGGATTTTTTGCTTTTAATTGCTTTACATTTGAAAAAATATTTTATCGAAATATTCCAAAGGAATCAATCAATTGATATGACTTTATATACAAAGTATAGTTTTGCAGAATAAAGTGATTTGATTTTTTTAGTAACGCAAAAACTTTTGACCCGCAAAAAATGATTTTAAATTTATTAATTTTGAAGAATTGGGCAATTTTTGTAAATTTGTCAAACTTGATAGCAGTAATCTTTTATTGAATGCAAACATATAAAAAGGTAGGACTTTATACATTAGACTTTAGACATTAAGATTCTCTATGTTTTTAAATTGAAAAAATTATCAATATTTTCAAATCATTTTTGCTCAACGACTCAATTTTGATTGACTCGAAGAATGAATTGTTTATAATTGATTTAGAATTTGCAGCTTTTGATTATGCATGAAGTTATCGCGTATTGAATTGAGATAAAATGCTGTCAAGAATATTAAGCAGCAGTGCTGTCAATGCAATACTATTTAATATATTTTTTAGAAATATTCATTAGATAACTGAGAAGAGGTTGAAATCGAAGCTTAATATGCAGGTAGTGGTACTTGAGATGATTTATGATGAAATCTCTATTATTAGTTAGACTTTATTACAATTGCACCAGAGAATAGCACTTCATCTTCAAGTAGTTCTATTCCCATATCTAATACTCGTAGAGAATTCATATATATTGGAAAGGAATCCAAGCTTTCATGACTTTCAATCAGCCTATATATTATGCATTTACAAAAGAAATTACCACTGAGTCAGAGTAAACCATTTCTACACTTTAATTAAGTTTATTTTGATTTATTCATTCCAAGTTATCTAAAAATATATCTTCAGTTCAATCCTATTTTGTGTGAAATTCTATCTCACAAAATGCTTCAGATAAAAATCAATATAAATACCAGTTATGTTGAGTGTGTTTTGTGTATAAAAAACTAAGAAATAAATGTATTTCATATTTTTATTTAAATACTGTATCTCTTTATTCAATATGTTGAGTGTCTCATAGCAAATACACAGCACACAAACCTCTAGAGTAACTTTATTTTAACAGAGATTTTAAAAGAACTTATTTATCTTTTACCTTTTGAACAAACCAAAAGAAAAATTCTTGTAATAACTCATGTCTTGTATATTTCAAATTTAAATATGTTTTAAAAGTTTAAAGTCAACTATCATTAAAGAGTGTATTCCCCTTTCAGTTACAAGTTTTTGCTTTTTTTTTAATTAAACACCAGATTTTTAGCGCTTTTAACAGCTAAAGAATACAATCATATCTTTATAATCTGAATTGAAAAACTTGTCGATATTATCCAGTAAATAGTTTTCCTACTCTGGTATCTGTGGCTCTCATTTACATGAGCTTTTACATTGTCAATAAGTTATTATTCACGTCGTGTTTTCATAGAATTAGCCCGAGGCTTCACGATCTCTCTCTCTCTCTCTCTCTCTCTCTCTCTCTCTCTCTCTCTCTCTCTCTCTCTCCTTCACGGTCTAAAGAAAATGAGCGAACGAATCGAAGCTCGAGTTTTCGAAAAGTTCGGCTCCAATTGGTTTGTGAAGCGTTAATACTTCTCGTTGTACTCATTGTTCAGATCAAAGCGAAACTTTTTTTTGCAGCTTTGCTTTATTACTTATGGCAGAAATTTTTTTTCTTCTCACTATTAGAGTTTGTTTTTTAAAGTGCTGTAATTGAATGCATAGTTCAATGTTTTTTATAGTTTCTCATACTTATAATTTTCAGTAAAAATTTATGCAAAGAATTAAAACTCTGTTTCGCTTATTCTAATGAAACAAATTGATTACAACTATTCAAACAAAAAGCACAAGAATTTTCAGCCTCTTCATTGAGTATACATTTCAAGGCAGTCACAGAAAATGATTGATAAAACAAAATAAAATATTTTTATTCGTTAAGTTAAAATTTGACAACAGAAAAAAATGAATAAAGCTTTAAATGAAAATGAATGGTAAATAAGATTTAAGAACTAAAGATCTACTAATTTTGCATTTATTGATTGGTGAAATGCCTTAAATAAAGTGAAGAAACGAAACAATTTTAATAGGATTTTATTATGCCTTTAGATATTTGGTAATTATTTGAAGATAATTCCAATCATGATATTGACCCTCAACTATAATCTTATGAGTGAAAATTCATACTAAATTCAGTGATAGTTTAGGAATTAATGATGAGAGAAATGACTGCTTCCTTTAAATAACTTATACTTGAGAAATGCTCGTTATATCAAATCAATTAGTATTAGTTTAAAATCTTAATAATACAGATCATTGAACTAAAGGGAAGGAAAAAGTTTAATTTAAATTCTACTCAGCGTTAATGGAAATACGATAAAATTGTGTTTTTTATGGTTGTGAGCAAAGGAAATACTGGAGAGAAACACTCGATTTCAAAGATGGTTCACACAAACCGATGTTCATTCTCTATCACTCTATGTTATGCTGTAAGCAGTTTAGAAACATGGTATCGATTGAAGAATCGCTCAATATATGAACTCTTTTGCTTCAGAGTATAACCTGAGTATAAGATACTTAAAATAATACTCTGTTATCAACTTATGAAAAATACATCATAAAGATTATGGTATTTAATAAAGGAGTCGGTTGTCCAAAATCTCGATATATTATTAACCATTCAATCAATTATAATAATTATTTTCTAGGGATAAAACTTTCAGAAAACAGATAAAGAGATTACGAAATAAAATAATGTAAACTCAAGGCATTAATTTATTTCTTTAGCCTTAAGCACTTTCTCAATCGTTTCTAAAGGCATGCATTTTTTACTGCATTTTTTTTACTGATATTTCAAATTCCTTTTTCATATTTTATATTCATTTCTTCAAAGATCAAAAAGAGATCGAAAATAATTATAATTATTACTATTATTATGATTTTGAAACTTGATTTTTTAAAGCAAAAATGTTATAATTGATAATTTTTCATATAATGTGAATCCTTGACTTTCGATGAAATGTTATATAAAATAAAACTGAAAGATTTTGATTCCTTAATTGCCATACAATATAATTATATTTACCCAACAGTACTGTACAGTAGTATTTATGATAAGCTCTTTTAGAGATAACGATTGTATTACAAAGTATTTATTCGATTAATATTAATATAAGATTCGCTTGTGTTAAGTGCTATATAAAAATAATAAAAACGTTAAGATTGTTATAATAACGCCAGCGTTAGATGAATATTAAAAGGTTAATGAATTCATCTTAATAAGAATGAAGTGAGTTGTTTCTAGAATTGCTGTCATATAATGTTTAGATAGTAATAAAAGTTGAGTTGAAGAAATTGAAGTTATTTTCTCGTCTAAAAGTAAGTATAGTTTCGAAAGCGATGGATTAGTCTTTTCTGGTGTTCAACTCAACTGAATTTGATTACTATAGTATAGGCTTCGCTTATATACTGTATGGAAAAGTGTTCATGTTCTGTTGGCTGCTTATTGATTCATGAATGATGCCTTTCATGCCTTTCACAGTAGTTGCATAGCGTTTCCCACTTAATGTATGAGAACTGCAACTGGCATTTGGATTGAGGGAAAACATGTTACAGACTGTTAACAAGCATACTGAAGACTAATATTTTGTATAAAAGCTCTTTATGTCAATTATTATTTACTTAATATTATTTTCTAAAATTATTCAACTAAACATTTACTTTAACAATCATTACAATTATTATAAATTACATTTCATTCCTATAACCAATTAAAGGGGGATGAGTTCGACAATTGTATGAAATTACTCAAGTCTATTTTCAAAACTTCATATCACGTCAAAGAAAATGTTTACTTCAATTTCAATGAAGAATAGATATTGTTTTCTTACATCAACTGTTTATGCAGTAATTTTTTATGTTACACAAAACAGAAGTTTCTCTTGTGTTTGAAAGAAAGATTATTTTTATTAGTTAAAAGAGCCAAAAAATATCAGATATACAGCACTCTTTATGCGAATAAAAAATAATAGCGAAACACATGCATTGCAAACAGCAATATATCGTAATGTATGTGTTATGCAATAGAGAAAAATAATAGGAAACGGTTGTTAACAGCAGTGGTTTACAAAACACTAGTTATTTTGTTATTTTATTTTTGTCTTAAAATACTAATACATTATACAAGTTTACGGATTGAAATTTTTCCCACATTTAAGTTGAAAAATAGGGGTTTTTACTCAATTGAATCGATTTTGAGTAATTTTCACATAAAAAATAAGTGGACCTCAACTATTATCAACAAAGTGTGTCATAAATAATTTAAGTGTCATTTAATTGAAAAATCTAAAGTTCATTTATGCTAATAATGAACAACTCAATTAAGCTTTAATAATAAATTGGTTTAAACGGATAAAAATAAAGAGTCCGTAAAATTAGCAAAATATTAAGCATGTAAAATAGGTGAGAGCAGTTGGCAGTGAGAACCTTACTCTTTATATTAAGATGTTTTTCACTGATGAAAATGTTTAAGTCACTGTCACTTAGCCACTGATTATACAGTATGAATAAAGTTATATCATGAAGAAGAGTCTAATGAGCATAAATGAGATGATCGTTTTTAAAACTCCAGCATATCTTTGCTTTCAGGTTCTATAGAGTATTTGCACATAAACTAATGACTAGTGATAGGACATTAGCTTAATTTATTTAATTCTCAATATTTAAAAAAACAGATGCGCTCATTTCTATCTTAATTCTTTACTTATCAATTTATTTGGTCAAAATTACATCTAAATTATTCTGATTATAATCAATCAATAGCAGAATTTACAAGTAGAGGAATGTTTCCGTGAACTCGATTTGTAAAAAATACTAAATTTTTATTAATATAATATGATTCTTCATAATTTACATTTTCTAAATAATTTTAAACAATCTTTATCTTAAACTTCAAATTTATAAATATTTTCAATAGAACAGCAATTTTTCATGAGTATTATCTAAATGAAAAAGTCGATATTTCAATGAATAAATATGGCATTCATTACTTTAGCCTAGAATTTCTTCGTGATTCACATATTTTTCTTCATCAATTATATTCATGAGCATTATTCAGATATTAGTATTTGTTTTCTGGAATTCTATTCAATTTCTCAGTTATTATGTCATAAACTTTTAGTTAAGCAAATTATCAATAATTTCTTATTTATTTTTTGTAAAAAATAGAGACCAGAATGAACATTAGGAGCGCAAACCTTTTGGATCGAGTCCAACAGTCATTTAAACAATTCGAGTGTTTATTTATAACAGATGTTATGTGCAGTTACGTGCAAAGGTGTCATTATCAAAACGACATAACGCCCAATCTGTGCATAACTTTTTCTTTTTAAAAAGGCTCTTTTGTCAGAACCTGTTTTGTCTCTCCCACTGGTTTCTCGACTTACTATCGATTCAAAGAAGAAAAGCGGAATCAAACTCATAGTAAATTTCACTCAGAAATTCTTGTAGGTTTGCTTTTAAACAGCGATACAAATACTACAGAGTGATGAGTTCATTAAAAACCATTTACTAGTGCCAGTAATTCTTAATTTATTCGTAAAATAATATTCAGATTCCTTTTATTCACAAAATCATACATTCATTTTACAATATTCAAGTCCTCTACACAATTAAACCGAAATTTTTTAATGTTTAAAAGACTCATCTATCGATTGTAATTAACTTTTGAAAATATTTTTAATGGTTAATGAAATACCAATTTATTTTTTTAAAGAGCTTTTTTATAATTGAGATGAAAATATACCATTAAAAAGTTGAAAAAGCAGATTATTTTGACGATTTTTACTCTGACATTAAGCTAAGAAAATAATTGTTATTCTCATCTTTCTTTGGAAGTATTTTGTTTTACTTTCTAATTAGTCAAATATTTGACGCTTTCCCAAATTCAAAACCAATGCCAGAACATAAAACATCGTAAATCAGATGATATATTACACTAACCCTATATTAACTTGAAAATTCCAAAGTTTTGAGGGAACTCAATAGCTCTAAGAAAAAATCCCGGTCTCTGTTAATTCTGTAGAGATAGCTATTTGTGGAATTCTTTTGATTTTCGTGATAAACGTATAAATAAATCGATTTCTTTTATTTTTTCAGACCTTTGTGCAAATAAGTCTTTGAAGTCTTTGAACATAGATTTTGTTTTGAAAAAGTAAACAATTCTTTATTCTTATTGAAAAGAAGTCAAATAAGCATTAAGTTTTAAATCTATGATTTCTGCATTGACTGACGTAGGGATGACCACATGCGGACACAGTCTATTCATACTGAACTGGGCTCACACGGAAAACTCCATTTCTAAGAATTTTATGAGAACTTATCATGAAATTTGTGAACTTTATTTCTAGAACAAGAGCAAAGCCGCCCTCTTATTTTACACTAATGGGACAAAGCCCAAGAAAAGCAACATTAGTAGTGGGCCATAAAAAGCAACTATTCAAATGTTGCATCAAATTTGTAATACAAGTATAGCTTATGCTGATCTCCACAAAAAAATGTTTATAATATTTAATAAATAGTGAACATAAAGATAAGCTGACAATAGATCATAACTTGTAGTTCTGGGTATTACTAAAAGAAGTTTAACAAATATTCAACAAATATTAGAGGGCCGACAATTTTGGTGATTAAGTCTGGTTGAAAGGGCGCATATGAATTAGAGCATCACAATTGAAAGCTATTGTAGGCATTAGCCTATAGTTCATTAGCTGCTTATATCAAATTACGTGTTCTCTGGCATAGAAAATGAAAGCATTAAATTGAAAAATAGCTATGCATACAATCGATGAAATCATGCAAAAGCTTTGTTTTTAAAATAAAAAGTGCTCACAAACACTGTTTTATACTGCAGATACCTTTTGCTACCCTGACTCCACTGTAGCATCAATGCATTCAAATACACTTTCATGTTTGGAGGTTTGAGTCGAAAGCTGTTCATGTGTTGAGCTAAGACTAAATGTTTTGGCTCAAATTTAAACTTAATGTTCACAATTCATACATATTTGAAGGACTAAATTGTTCTCGAAAATCTAGTAGTTTATAATTTGAGAATTTCAATATTGTTGAAGTATGTCATAAGCATATGAACATATTTGTGAGTTTAAGTAACCCATTTGCCAGACAATCAGCAGACAGGTTACCAAAATATGATATCTGCAGTATAAATCTTGCCCTTCCTATAGAATAATCAAATATTTCAACATTTCTTTAATAAGTTAGTGTTTATGCAGCAAAAATTAATAGAATAGTAATGCTGTAAATGCTGTATGAAAGAGCATAAGTATTAAGCTTTAGATTTAGCCTAAAATAAAATAGAATGAAAACTGTTTGAACATTCACTCCAATGTGAACCAGAATAGAAACCAGTATAACATTAAAACTAGATATAGTGCTTGTCTTTATAACGTTGCTTTATCTCGATTCATATCACATAAAGACAAAGCTTTGAATCGAATATGAATAATATTGGGTTACATGTAATAATATTGTATTATTAACGACACTAAACCAATTAATCTGAAAAATGATCAATGAATTAATGATGATAAAACAGTGAAGTAAAGGCACCTTTCAAACAAAAGTCACAAACCAAATGACATACAGTAACTAACTTATGAATATCAATGCAGTTAAGTTCGTTTCAGACATTATCAAATGGCTTTATGCTATGCTTTTTCAACATTATTCGAGATAAATTCATTCATCTTATCATTCAATTCAATTGATTTAATTTCTATGACACTGTAGTCTTAATTATATTAAGCAAATAAATCATGAACTAGTGTTCAATGGATGGGTCAGAAATAGTCAAATTAGAGCCAAATAATTTACAAGACGTGATAGGATTTGCAAATTGTGAACCTTAAATAACTTAATGGACCTCTGGTTAGTGCCAATTAAACCAAGTAAAACCAATTAATTTAAAGTGTAAAACACCAAACTTTATTGTTGTGTTTAATGTTTGAGATTTATTTTTAAAACAAGTTATCGGTTGAGTAAAAGGTATAATAAGAGATTGTTGTAAAGAAACCCAACAGAGTTAACAAATGTCGTTCTGCTTTTGTGTATTTCTTATTTCTATCCATACATACATACACTTCCATGCATTCAAAAGTAATCTTTCTTCTACTCTGACTTTTCAGGTTGTTTTTCAATGCAAGGCTCGAAAGATTTGATACTCACTCTTGAGGCTTACGAGCGGAGAGAGAGACAAGAAAGAGAGAGATAGAGAGAGAGAGGGAGAGAGAGAGACAAGAAAGAGAGAGATAGAGAGAGAGAGGGAGAGAGAGAGACAAGAAAGAGAGAGAT
>JAQFZT010001299.1:0-15992 GCA_034696325.1 Camisiidae sp.
GATTTTCCATAGATAGAACATTATAATTATGAGAGCCATAATTTGAGAGTCATAATGTTCTATCCCAAAAATCACAGTTAATAAGAATTTTGAAAATATCTTAATAGTGAAACTTTGAGTCCATTTGACTCAAAACTATGTTTGCATGAGAGAGAACATTATAACTCTAACGCCACTAAATAAGTTGTGTATGTTATTTAGAATCAGGATTTTTCATGATTTTGGTGTACCAGTAGAACCATCAAAACATTGAAAAATTGTCTACTGAGCATCCAATTGATTAAATTGAGAGCTACTCTTTTATAGAAATTAATTATTTAAATCAGGTCTTCAATCAAATGTTTCAAATGTTATAGCATTCTAAAGAATTCATGAAGATTTTGTGAATCTGTTACGAAATTTCAAGTGTATTTGATTTTGAGATTTTAAATTAAAAAATAAAAATCAAAAGAAGAGCTTTGTTGTTCTCATTCAACTTTTCTGGCGCTGACAAGTGAGAGCCCTCTCAATCCAGACAATAAGTGTTAAGTAAAAGAACTTCACTTTTGTTATTCAGTCTCAAAATAACATAACTATTGATGTATACAAAAATTTAAATCAAAGTTTAACAAATCTATAGGTAGACTTTTTCCATGAAATGTTTGATTTTGTTGTATTTTAAATTAAATTACACGAAAGTATTTATTGTCTTTACATGTCATTCCAACATGTGTTTGCTTCTTAGATGAAAAGAGCTTTAATTAAATTGAGTCAAATATTTGCTGAGTCTCTCAAATAATTCCTTAGTTCTAAATCGAGTAACTATAAGAAGTTTACAGTTTAGATTAAGTCACTCTTTTACGCTATCATTTGATGAAAAAAGCGTCATTACTCGCAAAAGTACAAGACAAATAAACTGATTTTAAAAGGAATCTCATTTCTTATACAGAATAAAAGTTTTAATCAAAAAGATGTTCTGAGTTTCTGAGAAAATTAGAGAATTCCATAGAAATATCATCAAATTCAGTATAAAACTTATAATATTGTGTTTGCTGTGTCGAAGAATAAGAAGAATTTTCAATAAATTGATACTCAAGTTTATATTCAAATATCTTCAGAATAAAGTTACAGATTATCATATTTCAGACTTATATTTAATAATTTATTTCTCGAATGCATTAAAATGCTTCTAAAAGTGACATATTATTCACTTTTTAATTTAATATTCTATTAAATATAGTGCATGTGAAGTATGTAAAAATGAAATTCAAACGATTATTCAAATACTCAGAACTCAGGAGGATTAGAGACAGATTTTTTTGCTGTCAACTGGAATAAATGTCAGTCATTATTAAATAGAGTCAATTTGGGAGTTACATAAACTAATTAATTGGTTTATTTGAGCTCCAAATAATTCTCACAAAATTTTAAAAAAGATTTTACATTATTTTTAGGTAAATTTGAAATCTCATCAGAGATTTAGAAATTAAAGTAATGCACATCCTATCGAAACCAATCGAAACATGAATCTTATGTAAACCAATCAAAATGTTTAGTGTAGTCATTGATACCGTACATCAAGAATGTGCTGTCAAAAGCACTAATTTCTAAAGAAAGCTTTCGTAAGCATAAGAAAAAGAAGCTCTTTAAGAGTCGCATTCATAAGAAATTATTCTTCTTCTCAAATTTACCTTCAGAAAGTTCAAGGGTTATCGCTCTGTAATCAAGGGCAAAAGTGTCATGTACTAGAATTTTTAATTATCCAAAATTTTGTTTCAAAATGGTTAAGTCAAGTTTCAAACATATTTCATAAACGCAGTTTCAAAGAATATACTGTACAGAGTAAGCCAGAATTTAGGAACGAGAAAACACTGTTAGAAAAAGTAGTTCATCACATTCAACACAAGAGGGTGCAAAAAATTTCATTTTTTAAAATAGGGGAAAACGATAGAACTCGACCAGGTTAATCGAAAAATACCTATTTTAAGGTGCCACGCCCACGCGCTTTCAAGATACGCCCACTTTGACTGTTTGGTTATCGTTTCTAAGTGGGCGAGCATCATGACGATCCAATGTTGAATGAGGAATCGAAATATTTTTATTTTATGATACACGCCCACCCGTTCAAAAGATATTCTCAAAACACAAAATTTACAGTTGACTTTTATTACTTTTTGTGTTTTGAGAATATCTTTTAAATGCGTGGGCACCTTAAAAATAGGTATTTTTCGATTAACCTGGTCGAGTACTATCGTTTTCCCCTATTTTTAAATTTTTTGCGCCTTCTTGTGTTGAATGTGATGAATTACTTTTCTAACAGTGTTTTCTCGTTCCTAAATTCTAGCTTACTCTGTAGTTACACATAGTGATTGTGCTTATTGATCCGGAAGTATCCGAAAATAACTCACTTTTTCTTCTAACTTTTCAATGTTATGTAAGGAAATCTGATTACAGAATTTGAAAATATGGAAATGAAGTACTTTATTAAAGTTGACTAATGACTTTTGAATGAAACATAACTTACTCTTTATATATGATTTTGACAGATTCCCATCATTTTGGTTTCAAGTTTAGGGGGATTCGTTCTGTTCGTAGTGGTCATAACAATTTGTATTATACGTGGCAAATCTCGAAGTAATGGACCTCAAGCCAGAAGAACTACTAGTGTTAATGATAGTACATTAGAATCATTGTGTTTGCTCATATGTCCAGCATTTCTATTGAATCTGTGTTTTGGTATTAATCATCGGTCTAGTAAAAGAAGAGAAAACTTGGCGTCAAGAGAGAGAATTCCTTTGAATATGTCACAACTTGTTGAAAATCCTAACTATTTTGCCGAAAATGAAAGACTTCTTAGTTCTGGTAAACAATAAATCTAATTCAAAAGCATTAGATTTGAAATAAATATTTGACATTTTCTCCGTTGTTTAGGTATTAAACATATAGTGAAAGAAAAAATAAGTTTTATTCAACTGCTGGGCGAGGGAG
Organism: Camisiidae sp.; assembly: GCA_034696325.1. Classification (NCBI taxonomy): domain Eukaryota; kingdom Metazoa; phylum Arthropoda; class Arachnida; order Sarcoptiformes; family Camisiidae; species Camisiidae sp. The sequence goes on from JAQFZT010001299.1 coordinate 2,968, forward strand.
CATTTGGGAGAGGTATCAATGCTTTTACTTTGAATTTTGCGAATCAAATAATCAAAAATCAAATTTATTTCATAGTATTCTTGGGAACTGTTGACTTTTTGACACCAGATGAGCCGACAACTCTGGTGGCCATCAAAACTCTAAAAGATGCCAATTTAGAAGAAGCCCGAAAAGACTTTGAAAGAGAGGCCGAATTACTTATGAATTTAGTGCACAATAATATTGTCAATTTCTATGGGATTTCTTTAGACGGCGACCCATTAATGATGTTATTTGAGTACATGGAATACGGAGATTTGAACAATTTTCTCAGATCTCATGGACCGGATGTGTTAATATTGAAAGCAGCGGACACTTCTACTTCATCGAATTGCTCCACTAAGTCTGTTGGACCTCTAAATCAATGTGATTTACTCACAATAGCCCTTCAAATAGCTTGTGGTATGGAATATTTGGCGGCACAACATTTTGTACACAGAGATTTGGCCACAAGAAACTGTTTAGTAGGTTATGGTCTGGTCACCAAAATTGGAGATTTCGGAATGTCTAGAGATGTTTATTCTACTGATTATTATCGAGTAAATAAATGATAAAGATATTAAAAGCTATGACACTCTGTTTAATTAACTCTGTTTTATCTGAAAGGTTGGCCGTCAAACACTTCTTCCTATAAGGCAAGTATTATTGCAAATGAAATACTAGTATTAGTGAACCAAACCTAACCTAACCAAACGTGATTCCCTTAGATGGATGGCTCCTGAATCGATCATTTATCGTAAGTTCACAATCGAAACTGATTGCTGGAGTTTTGGAGTTGTACTCTGGGAAATATTAACCTTCGGAAAGCAGCCCTGGTATGAGCTTTCCAATCATGAAGTCATACAGCAAGTAACGGGTGGCAAACTTTTAGCAAAGCCTGAATCTTGTCCAGAAAGCATTTATAAAATAATGCTTTCCTGTTGGGAGTTGAAACCACAGGACAGGCTTCCGATGTCTGAGATATTTCAACAACTTAAAAGTGTTGAAAAAGAATTGCCGGATTCTAGTTATGTTCAATTAATCAAATGAAAGCCTTAATATACAGATCTGTACAAATTGATAACTGTAGATATACTGTACAGTAGTTGCCATTCTTTCACCAAAACAGTTAAATCTTTTATTTTTGATATCAAATTAATTCAGACTATTTTGTCAAACGTAAACAATGGCACACTTTTTCCTTTAAACCCACAGTTAAGGGAATTATTGATGGTGTTAACACTTTTTAAAATACTTATTCATCATTTTCACAAATATTTATTATTTTCTTAATAAGTAATGCTTTGATAGATTTTAGTTTTGAAACTTGATTATAGAAACACAGACACAAATCTTATTTTATAGAATACTTCTGTTATGTCTCACGAGACCTATCAAACATACCAATATCAACGATATCACCTATACTAAGATCATCCATTCGAAACATTTCAGATAATTCATCAAAATTTTCAAATGTCAACAATCATTTGGAACCAAAAGAAAGTAATGCTTTCTTCAACTAAAAAGACGATAATTTTTATGAAAATTTTAATCTTGTAAAACAATTGTTTTTTCCACTTTTCATTGAATAGAAACTGATGATGTGATACTTCTTCTTATATTTGATATATCGTACAAAAAATACATAAACTGAGAAATTTTATTGTTATTTACATTTATTACAAACAAATTTCACAATTTTAGATGAAATTTAAAGGTAAAAATAGTTTCTGTTCAATACATACCTTTGAATCGTACTTGAGTTGACTTATTTGAAAAAATGCCTTAAGAATTAGATACGTATTTATTATAAGTTATAATTTGTTAAATTGTATTGAAAAGATCTGTATAAAAATTGTAAATTTTGAAAAATGAAATGTAAATTAATAAATAACTGATTAGTGTAAAGTTGAATAATGATTGAAACAAAGTGTAAATTCAAATTTTACACTTTTTATTATTAATTTTTTTAAAGATACATTTCTTTGTTTTATTGCTGATTTGCAAATATTTATATGAAAACAAAAGATGCCGTCAAATTACAAAGTTTCAATAGTCAATAGAGACCGTGCACTGGTTGTTGACCTGATGTTAAACAATACATAATTAGCGACGTCTTGATACAGTTGAGGGTCTGATCGCGTGCACGGCCTTCATCTTTACAATAGTCACATATCCGGTTGTATTGTTTAATGTAAATTTTAATAATAAGTTTTGTGTGATTTTCAATTTTTGTTTTTAATTAGACAATCATTTATATTATTATCGATTTTAAGAAAATTAGCGATTCATCGGAATTCAAGTCTAATTAAACGAATAGAAATCAAACTATAATTATAATTATTCTTCACTTTGAAAATGCCTTTTCGGTGAATAAATGTTAATAAGACTTAAGACTTTTTTGTCATTCAATAATATTTTGATGTAATAATTAATATGAGTTATAACCAAAAAACAGAATTCAAAAAAGAGCAAAATCGAAACGAAAACACGAAAACAAAACTATAGGTTAATTAGTAATTAAGTGTTGCTTTATGTCATTCACACTTTTTTGCTTTAAAAGTGTTTCAAAACGTTTAAGCGTTTCCATTCACCAGTTGCTGTTGTGTCTGATGATGAGTCTGTTGTGGTTGTTGTGAAGATAAAGCCTGTTTGGACTCTGATTGCGTTTTAGTCGAATCTTTTTGTTCAGCGGATTGCGATTTCTGTGGGTTAGCAGAAGTGGCGGACATTCGAATAGCTGGTGAATACTTTTCATTCCTATCGTTTCTATCATTGCGGTCATTGCGGTCATTGCGGTCATTACGTTCACTACGATCGTTGCGTTGATTTTGTCGCTGAGGCTTAAATGTATCACCTTTTTGAGAGGTCGGAGGCTGACTATCACCCCGATGAGACTTCTGTGTATTGGCAACTGATCCACTTTCATCAGCAGGTGTTCCCTCTTTGAATCCTTGACGAGATTTATTAGCGAAGGGCTGATTGCGTTGATGTGAAGAACGTCTTTCTCTATCACCTCCTCCTCTTTCGATGGCATTGCTATTAGAGTTAAATCTTCTCAAATTGCTCGCACCCGATATTCCTCCGCCTCCGCCACGACTTAAATTTCGAGCTCCAGACATGCCTCGAGAACCGCCGCCACCGCTTGTGTTATCAGATCTGCCGATACTTCTCGGCGGACCACTTCTGATGCGATCGCCTCCGTATTTGGTTTCGGACTCGTCGTGAATCTGTGCAGAACTGTTGGGATTACTTTTGTGTAGAATTTGTTGTTGGTTTTGAAGTGTCAGTGAAGACGACTGAGGGTTGTGTTGTTGTATATTTCGTAATTGGTGTACAATTTCTAACTTTTCTTGACGTAATTTTTCGACTTCTTGCAAATGGTTTAAGTGGTAATCGAGAAGAATTTGCGCGTTTTGTATGGATTCAGTGGTGCCGACGAACACAAAGGGCACGTGTTCTCGCGGGGCTTCGTTCTCATTATCGCCTTCAATCTTCACCCGAACCACACCTGACTTGTCGACAATTTCTTGTATAATTCTTCCATTTTTTCCGATAGCTTTCCCGACCAGAGTTCGGGGCACTTCAATACCCTTTTCGGCGTACTCTAACATAGCTCTCGCGCGATGACATGCCTCTAAAGATTGACCTTTTATTCGAAATATACATGAATTTTCTTCAATATCAATGGCAGAAATGCCTTCAAGTTTGCGTGCGTTCTGAATGTTGACGCCGTGCGCACCAATTGCTAAACCCATTAAATGTTCTGCGACCACAACTTCTACGACATAATTCTGACCGGAAGACCCGCTATAATGTGTAGACGTATATCCACTACCAAAGGGTCCACGCGTTGACTCCAACTGTTTGGCCGCTTCTTCGGTACGAGATAAGAGAACCAATTTTTGCTTAATATTTCTGAAGTGCATTTCACTCAACATTGTGGCCCTCTTTTGCGTAATGCCCGCCAAATATGTCTTTTCGTGAGGCGCATAACCAATACAAATAAGAGTACCGTTGGGTTCATCAAATCGAACCACAATCGCACCGATTGATTGCTTATACTGTTTGTGTGCCTCAGCCTTTGAGAGCCAACTAGTATTCATACTTCTTATGTCTTCGGGTATTTTAATTTCAAACTTATAAAAAGGATTACTAGTGAGTAATGGGTGGGGGTTTTTAGGACGTATTCTATCACTCGCAACAATTTCACTGTAAGTCTGATGATTAGGTGTACTCAGAACTGATTGGCCATCACTTCCAGTCTGAACGTTCTGATACTCGACTACATGGAAGTCACCTTTGAATGAAAGCAAACAAATAAGAAATGGTGCACAAGAAGTGTATTGATATATGTATTGATCTGTGATCTCTGACCTTTAATCATTTTGACATGAGCCCTCCACCACCCACATTGTTCTCCATCATTAGTACAAGAAAGCACTTCGATTTCCATTCCTTCTGTAATAATGGGTGGAACCGATGGATGAGCACTCGCTGTACTGTTAGCTGTGGTACTGTTTCCAATACTCGCACCAATACTTGAAGCAGAAGAAGAAGCGCTTATATTAGTCTCCGAATTGGTTCCGTTGGAAGAGGTGTTGGTTTGTGTTTGTGTTGATGTAGAGTTAGGTGGAGGCAAACGAATCCTATTAATGCTGAACTTCTGTTGCGGTAACCAATCATTTTCAAAGGCTAACGTGATCTTTGATGTGTCACTACTTGTTGTTGAAGTGTTACTATTACTTAGGTTTGAATTACTGTTAGTAATAAGCGATTCATTTTCAACACTATTAACAGAATCATTGGGTTTCTCTTCGATATCAACAATGAACGCCTTATAAAAGGCTCCGTTATCTCCACGAACTTCCACTATACCATCGCGTAATAATTCTGATGGAAGTGATTCTAACGATGGGGGAGATATCTTTTCCATTTCGGGTACCAATATATCAATACTATTTTCTTTAAAATTAATAAATAATTAAGATATCAATTGATTCAAAGATTTTCTACTCAATTCTCAAACAATTCAAATATAAGTCGAATTCTTTGAAACAATTTTTACTTTTAATGTTTAAGTTAAGAAAAGTGTCACAAAATTTGATTAAATTGTTGAAATGTATTTTAAATGTCACTTAAATGGTTATAATAAATATGAAGTCCATTAAGAGCCGGAACGTCGCGAACACACAACACAACAACCTTTTACGCCATTATCGCTTTGCTTTGGCTTTACTTTTATTACAATAAATGTTTAACTATTGAGAAAGAGATGTGACAAACACTCAAACACTCACTCTCTATAAAAGTGCGGCTCAGGTCTAACCAAATGCTAACCATTTATGTATCATATTATATGTCATATAAAGCAGAGGTCGCTCTAAACACACATTCATTTCAAACCAACTTTAGCTAAACATCACTTTTATCTTAATTAACTTTCATTTAATTGAGTTTTATTTTATCTAAAGCTTATTTATTATAATAATTGATTGGTTTTTTATTATTTTCTCTGTTTGAAAGTTCAAATCTTACTTGAATTAAAAATATTTAAAAAAAGACTCAATTGACTTGTCTTTAAAGAACCAAAAATTGCTTATCAATAGTATTAAACTTATCTCTCAAATGAAATCATTGGGTTTTTCATGCAATAGTCAACTTGTCTCAAGTGATTCATTGAGTCAATAGTTATTTGACTATAAGTTCAGTAAAGAATTCATTTCTAAATCATATTCACATTCAATTGTTATCTCTTTAATAAATATCTGACAGAAAAATATCAGTAATTTTTTCTCTGAAAAGTGCAGTCAAAGCATTTTATTTTGATTAATCTGTTAAATGAGAGCCAAATGATCTACTTTTGAGAACTTCCCAAAACTCATAAACCAAAAATACTTCCGAATTTAGCTCATTGTAAACACTTATCAATCATTTGATAGCCATATAAACAATGAATATTTAGTAAAACTCATTCAAATTCTTCACATTAAGTAAATTATAACTAAAAATTGAAGTTCAAATTCTTACTCAAAACTAATTCCGTGAGTCATCCCATCAGAAACTGAATAACCGGTTCTGACCTCTAGTCATAAGCAGTCCTATTATTTCACGTAATAATTAATCTTTAAAAAGCTCTGATTTGAAAACGGATTTCTAAAAATAGTATATTTTTAACTAAAATGTATTAATATTTGATTATTAAGTAATTATTTATAAAACATTAAATAACTGTTGAAATCAATTATCAGTTATAATAAGATATATAAATACCGGTAATTCATATCAATTAAACATTTGAATAATTTGTTGACATTTATTTTCATAACAATATGTTTTCATTTTATTTATCATTTAAATTGAATTAAAATTTATTTTCATTATAAACAGATCAAAGATGTCGTGTCGAAGGCCTAAACTTCAGATTAAGCCAAAAGTAGGTTTGCGTTCATCACTGCGTTCGACGCCAAACAAAAGTGATTCAACTGAAGACACTTCTAAATCGTGTTCAACAGAATTGCAATCATTAGAATCGACACAATCTTCAAACTCTTCAGAAGTGACGCTTTCATTATCTCAAACATCAAATGATGATCAAAACAAAGACTCAGTGAATGAAAACAATAATACGGAGTCAACAACTGCTCCAAAACGAACTGTCGATGAATCGATTGCAATACCAATTGAGACGAAAAAGAAAAAGAGACAAACCATTGAAATAACAGTTTATGATCCAAATCAACACTCAATACCTGACAAAACAAATGCAAGCAATGACTTGACAGTCAAAGAAAAGGAGAGTTCGCCTAAAGAATTAACAATTGATACGAAAAATGTGACTCAGAAGACATCGATTGATGGGTCGACTTTGACTACAAAATTTATTCCAGTTTTAATCCAAGAATCGAATAAAAACATTGAAATTTCTCAAAATGATAGTGAGAATAATGAAAAAGTGGATGATTTGAAAAACAATAATGAATTGATTAATAGAAAACAGAGATCAATATCAATATCTAATTCTCCGAATGAACCAAATAGTGATAGTGTTTGTAATGAGACAACAATTGCCACAAATGAAAAGAACTTGGAATTGGAAAAACAAAAAGAAATGAAAAGTTTGAATCTTTCAAAAATGGGTAAAGAAATCATTAGGAAAAGAAAGACTACAAAAATGAGATCACACACTGACAAAACAAAGATGACAATGAAAGACTTGATTATATACAATCCTCCGCTGACTGAAGAACAAAAAGAGCAAAGAAAATACGATTCAGAATCGGAAAAGTCTGGAAATGAAATTCCGAACATAAGTGACAAAACATTGAAACAAAGCGAACCTCAAGAAAGTACAAAAGCATCGGATAATCCTAAAGGACCGCGAGTTAAAGTTGGAGCCGATGGAGGACTGATATTAGATGAAGAGTCAGTTATAGTAAAGCGTAAAAAGAATGACACGAATGAGCCGGCAGTGATTGAAACGGCGAAAACGACGTCCGCGTGTACTAACTATTCATCATTTCGCACAAGAACTACAGTGTGTCATAAGCCTCGTTGGAATGAACACGAAACTGTCAGGTTCTACAGTGCTCTCAACTTTATTGGCACTGATTTCACATTAATGTCAAGTCTCTTCTTCAAAGGCAAGAGATCACGACTAGACCTCAGAAATAAATTCAAGAAAGAAGAAAAGGCTAATAAACTAATGATTGACGAAGCCTTGAGTTCTCCCAATACTTTTATGAATCAATGCGAAGAACTTAAAGATTTATTGGACGAGTCAAGTAGTGATGATTCCGATGAAGAAACACAAGACAAAACGGATCTTAAAAAAGACTCAATTAAAGAAAGCGGACCAAAAAAGAAAGTTAAAGTGAAATAAATTTTTTAAGAATATGTTTTTCAATAACAAATTACCGGTACTTTCATTTTGTATATTTTCATTGTGTTTGAAATACATGTTAAAAACATATTAAAAAACTTTATATTTGGATTCTCTGTAATTAAATACCAATTTTAGGAATAAAGAAACTTCATTTCAATATTGATATTACTTTTTATTAATAATAAGTTATAAATTAATAATTTTATTTAACAAGCAATTATTGAACATTCATTTTTGTATAACTATCAAACATATTAAATACTTGACTAAATTTAATGATTAAATTACAGCATAATGTGATGTCTTTTGTTGCGTATCATTATTAATGCTTTGCCTTTGAGGTAAAGCAAAACATTAATAAATCAATAGAAAAAATTCTAGTTTCAATTTAATTCCTTTCACATTAAACTTGAAATAAAAATCGAAAGTTATTTAATAAATGAACTGAAGTCTTGATATAATATGAAATATCGTAAATTTACATTTAATAACCATCTAATCGATAAATCGGTATAATTTAATGATATTTTCCAGAGTTCTGTACTTTTATGCTCTATTTGTCTAAAGTTTTAGTTAATACATACAGTAAATGCGTTGAATTTTGTTTGAATAACTTAAGGATAATTTGATATACTATTCGATAGTTTAATTTCACAATAACTTGATAAATTAATGTTAACTTTTTTAATGCTAACTATTGTAATGGTGTAGCAATGACTTAAGCCCAAAGTCACTTTCTCTGTTATTGGTTACCACTTTGCATGCTATTTGTTGTAAAGTCTCCTGTGATTCTTTGAAAGTCAAATTTTCATTAACTCAAACAATCAAAAAATCTATCAATCAAACAATCTATACCTTTGAGCTTATACTGCACTGTTAGCCGGGCTTTCCTTTCTTGGTCTAACTCTTGGTATAACGCATCTGTTGGAAGAGTTTAATAATGTTTTACTAAAGTTTAATCTTAAACCCTTACCTCTTACTAGATGTAATTGTTTGGCCACTTCTTCTCTATAAACTATCTCCTTTCGCACCTGTTGTTCAAGAGTTTCTTCATTCGAGAAATAAAATCAATGTATTAATTATGTGAATATTTTCTAAACGCTTATTAATTACCTCTCATAACATCATATTCTCTTTCTGTTTTCATTCTGGCTTCAGATTGTTTTATCAGAATCTGATGTAATTCATCTGTTATATTCAATTTCACATTCAATTCAAGTTTAATTTGATTTATTTTTTATAAAATCAATTTTTCAAACGTTTAAATTTTATTTTTAGTTATTAGAATTCAGACGAATAAAGTTATTCACATTTATAGGTTATATTTAATTCTCTATTTTTCAGTTTTCCTCCACATTCTCATAAAATAATACAATTTTCAAGAAAATATTTCAACATTTTAAGAGTAAACTCAGAGAGTAAATCGTATATTTATTTATCAGCTTTTGAGTCAAATTTTTTTTGTCAAGTAATATTACAATTGTAATAAAGTCTACTAAACGATTGTAGTTGTGATTTAACTGTGAATATAAAAGATGTGAAGCCTTTGGAAGAAAGCCTGCACTCATTCATACTTATTTCACACTGACTTGAATGGTGTACATTGAGAATCGATTCTCTTAAAGTTTATGAGATGAGCTTCAACTTAATGGTATCGTTTCTCATTATTGTTCGTTCTTTGAAACCCGCATTATTCACCATTAAATCTAACAATTCAAGAGTTCAATTGTTTCTCACCTCTTGAGAGAGTTGTCAAATTTCTCAAGTCCAGAGCAGTGGTGCACATATTGATTGCGGGAGATTTGCTGCCTCTTTCTTCAACTGAACCCTATATAAGAATATCAATGTTTACAGTCTTGTTATCAACTATAAAATTCTTAACCAAATTTCAAGTTCCAAAAAAGAAATACTTTTTTAAGTTAATGTTAACTTTATATGATATAGAAAAGTTAATTAAAAATTTATAACTTTATTGAATTGAAATATGAAAGCATAGCGAAAGAATTAAAGAGAATCCAGTTTTTTGTTGTTCTGGCTGTAGAAGAAATGACATCAACTCTAAGCAATTCATAAAAGTCTCTGATTCTTGGATTGAAGAACCTTTTAATGGGTGTGCAGTGCAAAGCGTCTTAATTTTGAATAACAGGTATTGAAATTAACTGTATTATGAAAAGTGAACTAATGGTTAAGATAATTAATAATTTGTTGAATTTGTAATAACTAATAAAGTTTGGTGTAAAACATGATCTCAAACTGAAGCATTTGATTTGTTGGGTATAATAGAAAGGAAAATAGACTCTATGATTGAATAATAAATAGAGAACGACTGAGATATCGCGCTCTGCTCTCGTTTTAATCTAAGAGCAATGTGTCTAAAGAGAAGGTATCAGTTCCCAAGTGAATAACGGCATAAATTTCCTCCCTTTTTGATTACACTCGTTCATCAAATAAACGGTGTTTCCATATGAAAAGGTACTTTTTTAGTGAATAGCCCATTGAAAGAAAATAACTTATGTAAAAGTTGGCGCAGATTCGGTCATTGAAACCTTAAATAAATATTAATCGTATATAATCAGACTTTGGTTACATGAATCACACAGTATAGCACTATCTTATTGGATACAAGAGTGAGTCGTGTTTAAATAAGCGATTCAATGGTAGTGTAAATAGGCTTTAGTCTTCTATTTTCAGTACATAACAATTTACTATTGTATAGTTAAAGCGTAACTTACATTACTTGCAAAAGTAATCGCTAGTGTAGTGTGTTTTGCAGTAAATATCAATTTTATGCTTTTCACTTCTCTAACATTTAGATTCCAAAGCAAAGAAAGTCAATAAAACCTAAAAATTTTATTCTAATTTAAAGGCATCTCAAAGTAATTAATGATATTTTATTTGTAATAAATTGCTGGCAAATGCTCATCGCTCACTCATGTCAACTGAATTTAGTGGTCGAATACAAACACAACGACCCGATGTCGACGAGTGAAATACGGGTTACTTCAAGCGTGACATTGTTTTCGATTTTTCAGCGCAGTATAAAAAAGTTGGGATTTAGTCTATTTGTCTCAAATGCTAAGCATCTCTTTTTCTATTTCATTTAATAGAAGCGCGCCTTCGCTTTGATTAATCGATTCAATCAGTTTAACCATCAAAGTATCAAATAAATTAGACTAACTTTGACTGCATTACAACATTACCTCAATTTTATCGGAAAGCTGTCCCACAAAATTCAAGCCCATATCTTCTTGTCTATTAACTGATTCAAATTTAGTTCTTTTTCTTTCGCTGTTCACTTCAGCTTCTGATGTAAGAAAATTTTTATTTTTTCGATTCGTTACAAAACTCTGTTTCTCGCTCTCAAAAGTCATTGGATTTTCTTCTCTTCGGGCAATAAATGGAGATTCCTCTCCATCCTCACCAATAATATCAACTTCTGGATCATTGTCTTCACTTGTGGTATGTGAAGGATCTGGCGATGGACTGACATTATCAGGACTTCTCGTTACAGTTTCAAAATCATTTGCAGAAGTTGGCGACCCTTTGCCGATGGCAGCCTTCGCAACAGGTTTGAATGCAGAGGTATGTGTTGTATGCGGTTGTGTTGTGTTGTTATTTGAATCTCTACTATCATTGATTCTATCATGTAAGCTATCATGAGCCCAATGAGGCTCTCGTTGTTGATGAGAAAACATGAAAGCATTCGTATCACTACTGCTACCAAACAATAATTTAGTTCTATTAGCCTCAGAGGCACCAAATTCTAAAGAACTAGTCGGTGGACGCGGCCATAATAGACAGCTATATGGTATATGAAGTGCTGGTGGCTTACCAGAGCCAACCCACATAAATTCAGCAAAGCTTTGTCTAAAATCTGATGCGTGACCGGAAGAAAGTGCTTTCATGGGAGAGGTAGGCATCGAAGCATTAGCTGTAAAAGTAGCCGCTGATGGCATAGAATAGCATTTATTTGGTAATGGAATCAGTGGGAAATACGTCGGGCCCGCACTTGTCGTGCTCTTTGGAGACAAACTGTCGCTCATTGTTGTATTTGGTGTTAGAGACTGAGTGCTTTCAGGAGAAGATGAGTTTATGCTTTGCCTCTTCAAAAATTCTTGATGACTAGAACTATTGCCTCGCGAACAACTGCTCAAACTTGCGGCCATTGCACGCTTACGACTGCCGCCATTGAACATTGCCTTCACATCTTTTAAGACACAGAAAGACACAGAAAGATAAGACACAGAAAACTTTGATATAAGTCTATTCATGTTAACAATCTATATAACAAGTCTATAATAAAGCTTACAGTAAAAATGTTAAATGAAATATAGCTTACCCTCCCAGGCGAATGAGACGTCGTCTGGGGGTTCAGGATTGCCTATCAATTTGATATGTCTTCTCCAACTATATTATTCAAATAATTATTTAGATTGAGTGTCAAATTAATAAAATCAAATAACCTGTTGAAATTGGCCGCATCTGGTTGTATGTATTTAGAGTCAGGCAATCGATGTGAATGGAATATGAATTTGTTTGGCGAGAAAAATAATCCACAGTAAACACATTTTATACATTTTGCACTGTAACAGATATACAATAAGTCACGCTATGAGAAAATGCATGCGATTTCACTTTAGAGAGTAATGCTTACCGCGAACTGTTATATCTGGATGGAGTGAAGCAACCCCTACAACCCCACGCGCACTGATGATAAACCTCAAAAGAGAAGCTATCAGGAAGTTTTGGCGGTGCTGTTTCGGCCAGAAATGATTTACACAATCTTTCAGCTTCTCTTTTTGTAATCATTCCACAGCGTCGTGAGGATACAGGCATTGCACCGGCTCTTCGCAGTAGCTCTAATTGAACTGGTGTACACTGAACACAGGTTATGCCCAATGCCACTCGTCTATAATGTATATTTGAACTAAAGATTATCTCTGTTTTACTCAATTCAATTGACTTAAATTTAATTAAACATCATCAAACTTAAGCTTTGAAACAAGATCAATTTAAATTACTTATTAAATTGTTTGTGCAGTTACTGTACTAATTATTTAAAACACATTTTTCTAATTATATCAAATTCTCATTCCTATATCTCTATGAAAGTCAAAAT
>JAQFZT010001300.1:0-15983 GCA_034696325.1 Camisiidae sp.
ATGGAATTTGCAAATATTGGAAGTTTAGATGAATTTTTAAATGATATGCTGGAGAATCAGAGGAAATTTAGTGAAAGTCGAACTCATAAAATCACAAAACAATTGACATCAGGTCTGAAATACCTTCATCACAATAATATAGTTCACGGAGGCATACATTCGGGCAATGTTTTACTTTTTCAAATTCAGACGTGTCCACAGATTTGGTGGTCAAATGGGCCAAAGGTCATGAAAAAGATACAGTTCTGTGGACAGAGAAGTTGGGTTTACTTTTAACTGATGTTTTTATGAATAAATAGTTGGAGGCAAATGACAACCGATTTGGTAAATGGAGTTTATAATGATATAAATCAAATAATAGAATCTTCGCTTATCTTCATTGAACATGAATAAATATTATAAATCATAATGTCATGAAATCTCAAAATGATTCTGAATTTAAATAAACTTTTCCTTGAGTTCTTTTAAAATTCAAATATAAATAATAGGATTTATGTTAGTTTGTTATATAAATTTTGTTATTATTTGTTATATAAATTTGTTTGTCTTCCATATATTAAAGGTGTTTCAGAAAGAAATGGATGTATTTTGAAGAAATTTGATAGTCGTGTAGTCTATAGCCGTTTGAGAAGTGATATATAATAATAAAGATCGAATCAACTTAAGCCTGGCGTCTATAGCCAAACGTGTGGTAAACATTATTTTGGGGAAACAAAAACATATTTTAAAGTTAGAAAAAGAGCATGAAATGGCATCAATAAACCTAATTTGTCACATGTAGCCGAACATGCATTGAGTGAAAGTCATGCCATAAATTGCAAAAAATTATTAAAACTTCGAGTAATGATATCAAGAGAAAACATTATGAGACAATTGCTATCAGAACTTCAGATGAAAGTCTGTTACTTAATAAAAATAAAGGCAATTTTCTAGATGGAATCGATTCATAAAACCGCTTTAAATCACGTTCAACAACAATCAGATTCATTGATAGCTTATAACAAATACGTTACGATTCTCTCTAAACATTATTTTGTATTAAATAGTTTTGTTAAAGCCCTGATGAAGGTGTAAATACTGACCGAAAAACTTCGGGAAAGAATAATTTGAATAAAATGTTATGGTTTTTTGATTTATTAAAGAGTTGAAACTTAAGTTAACTTGAGAAAATGTAATTGAGTTTATGAGAAATGTGTTGGGTTCGTCATGATAGTTATTTGTACAAAAGTTCAGGTCATTAATTAGAGGAGTCATTTATCAGCCAAAAAAAGCAAATAAAGACACAGTAAAGAAGAAATAAAAGTAACTAAAAAAGTGAAAATTGATGCCAACGTTATCCCTATTCATTAGACGGCGGTTTCGAGTGGAAGGCATTTCGACAAAAGACAAGCCATGAGACAGATGTAGGCCAGGCATGAGATTGAGTATAATATTAGTGTTTATTTCGTGATCAATATTAGTGTTTATTTCGTGATCAATATTAGTGTTTATTTCGTGATCAATATTAGTGTTTATTTCGTGATCACAGAAGTAAAAGATAACACAACACAAGAGAAGTTGGAATCGGAAGCTTTGAAACACAAAGATCTGCTTCTATTCGGATGTCGACACAATTATAACAAAACATTAAAAGCACTTACAATGCTTTGTTTGAATAGAATAGAATAACTCTTATTTATCCTCAAAGTATGGATTAGTTTTACAACTAGTTTACATCATTTGATTAGTATTAAGTATTTGGTTTCAAAATATATTCAGAAAAACCGATGATGACGTTATGTTAATGTGAAGCGATTGATAGAAAAGACCCAAAAACAGTGGAATACATAATACATGGATGTCTTAAGACAAAGTTGAAACCTGACAGTAGAAAAAACCAAAAGTTTATTTTGCATGTGTTGTCTCAAATTGCTTCTTATGGTGAAAGTAAGCTTTGAGTAATAAGTAGTTCATCTCCCAAAAGGTATGACCAAACGAATTGCTACTAAACTTTTTTAATGTATGTAATTCTTAGATGGCATTAAATTTCACTCTTTAGAGACACAGAAGGTTTCATTGAATCATTTTTAACAAATGGAAAATATGAGTCGAGTCCGAGAATCGAACCCGAAGTCTTCAGATAACAAGTATCTGATTCCTGTTGTTGCAAAAATGTTGTAAAAACTTTAAACCAAATGTTCACAACTTTTAAGGTATTATTTTTGATGTAAAATTTTATCATTTGAATTATAGTAGAAAAAGCCAACATTCAAATACATTGATTGACGATTCGGTGTCTTTAATATTCGAATCATTGCTTTATTCAAATTAGAGAAAATCTGATTAGAGAGCATTTCATTCCCATTCCCATGAAAGATGGAAGTGGGATATGAATGGGATGGCAATGGAATGGGAGTCAAAATTTAGAGAATGCTCTTCTCTAATTCAAATATGAATGAGATCTGATTGTATTCTTATTTTACATAAACTCATCATTTATTTGAAAAATAACACTCATTTACTAGATTTGATGACTTTAAGACTTGATTTAAATTTAAAGTACGATTCAAAATGTATACATATTCAAAGGAATTGAACCCGTGTCTCCTGATTACTGTCAGGCGTTAAATGTTTCATTTTGAAGTCGAATTCAATTTTTCAAAATTTCAAGATATGTTTTGCTTTCTCACTATTCAACCAAATCATGGAATTTAGTCTCAATCCTACGTATTGCACAAGAACTGAATTCAATATTTTTGTCGAGAAATACGAGAATCAGTTTTTAATTCAATTTCCTCTTATCTCAAACACTAAATTGAAAAGAGATTGAATAAATTATTGTTTGATTGCATTTACTTGAAAAAAGGATTTTTAATGCATACTTTAGATATTAATACTATTTTGTTGTAAAACTACTGTAGTAGAGATGAAAAGAATCACATGCTCGAAAAGCCATTACTCATGCATTCAGTAAATTGTATTTCTGACAGGAATAGCTAACTTTGCTTTAGGCTAGCATTCAATTGTGCGATAAACATATTTTGTCGATACCTTAGCTCGAAAAGTCTATTTACAAAATTTGTTTCATTCAATACATTGATTTCCATCACATATTTTTCCGAAAGTATACTATTGGAAGCGTTAAACAGTAGTTAAGAATATGCTAGTTTTCGAGAATAAAGAATCGATTTTCAATCCTATTTTTATGTCAACTATTATTATTAAAAACTTTCTTCTGAGTTATAGAAGTTTGCATGAAATTTGAGTGAATGATTGTATAATATTCAAAGATTCTATGAAAAGTTGGCATCAAATTTCATTTCCTTCAGTTTTTTCAAATTAATAAGTTTTTTTTGAATTGAAAGTCAAATTCGATGCATTTCTTTATTATTTTCTTTTTATTCTCATAGAAATGTATCCCATTTCTTATTGGAAGTTCTGATACAAGTTCTTGTAATATGTAGTATAAAATATGAGTATAGACTATATATCTTATACACCAGTAAAAGATATTATAAATGTATTGTAATTCAAACAAAGCCTGTATTCGGAATGAAAGAAAATGTCTGGTATTATGACTTCATCGGAAATTAGACTTTCGAGGTCTTGATCTCTCTTATGCTCAATATTCCACGAAAAGTACTTTAAATGAAACCATTAAAATACATGTCGTTTTTGAATTGTATAGCAGTAAATAAATATTATTTCGAGACTCGAGTCTTTTAATTAGGCTAATGAAAAAAGTTTAAACTCCTCATAAAAATTTCACTCCAGAGAGCATTAAAACCTTCTATTTTTTAAAATACTGTACAGAAATAGATATAACTTAGGGATAAAATGGTAAAAATTGAATTCGAGTCTCGAGTCGAACAAGTCTCGAGGGTACTCAATCCAGAACTTTAGAAATTTAGCTAAATTGTTGATTTGCTGAAGCATAAATTTTTAGTTTTATGAGGTATTTTCACATGTTTAATGTCTATAAAATAAATGTTGAATCGATTTTTGAAAATTTTCTAACATTTATTTATTTGACATAAAGTCTAAATAGTCTCCAATTGGTATGAAGTTTTTGCAAAAGTGCTATTAATGCTTTTGACCAAATTATAAGCATTAATATTTAAAAATCCAATTCAAAGCATGCGAATAGACGAAAACTTCATTTGAATGACAACTTTTGACATCATTACAATAGATAAAGCTATTTATTGATTTTCTAATGAATAATTTCAATTCTAACTTCAAAACAACTTTCACCAGAAAAAGAGAACAAAATAAAACAAGACTCACTCAGTTTTACGAATGGCAAGTATTATAGTAAAGATCTGTAGATCTGAGTCATGAAAAAGCGCAAATTATGTATTTTACATCATTTTTACAGCAATAAAATTGAAATTATCATTCAAATTCTTGAATTATCATTTTTTAGCATTTTTCTAGAAAATATTCAAATTTATAAATTATAAAATTGATACCTTCTTGACAACAATAGAATTTTCAATAATATTGAAATTTAGAAATGATAAAATTTATAACTTTTTGGCTAAAATATAATTCTCATCTTATTGTTGGCTAAGATAGACAGACAGACGGACCGAAAGTACGAATCTTTAATCTGGTTCTGTTCCTCCATAAGTTAGAAAGTGCTTTATTTTGTTTGCAATAGGTTTGAGTCAGTTAGAAAAGAAAACCTTTTTCTCTAGTTCTCAAAGTTGAGATAATTTTAAAGATTTTATGAATAAAACTTTATGAACACATGAATAAAAAATTTAATGCAGTGTTGATTCGCTTTCAAGTTTTCGATTTCACTTTTGCTTTTGCTTTTGCTTTTGCTTTTGCTTTTGCTTTTGCTTTTGCTTTTGCTTTCGCTTTCTATAATTCTGTTCAATTGAATTTATTTAATTTTGAAATATTATGATAAAAAATTTGAATGATAAACAAGCTTTATATAATTATTTAAAATATTATGTATAAAATAAAGATATTAAATAGCAAAATCTCAAAACGAATCAACATTAACTATAAGTGATTATTGCTAACATACCAGTTCTTCAAAAACTTAGACATAATAGATAAATTGGAATAGATTGAGTTAAACAATTTCTTATATTTATCTTGAATGTGATTAAAATTCTTCAAAAGTTGAAACTATTTGTATAAACTTAATTTGGAGCAAATATTATATACAAAAAATATTCCATATTAATCATGATGAATGCATTTGAGTCTAGAAAAGATTTCACTATACATTGATTTCATTTCTTGGCTTGTCTTGAAAATTCATTTCATGCAATAATTGAGCTAATCTTCTAAGAGATTGAAAACGACATGAATGATGAATTTGAAAAAACATTAAACTTTTATGATAAGCTGTTTTAAGTGTGTTTTATGAGATGCTTTTCTAAATAAGAAGCAATTTTCTATTCTTATGTGTTTCTATTCTTCTTAAATTAGTGTTTTGTTTGAAACTTAGGGAATTCCAAGCATTTATTTGAAAAAATCATTATTCAATTGAAAAAGTATACATAAGAATAGAGGAAAACTGAAAAATAGATCAATTCTTTTGATTCTTAATAATACTCTTTTATCGTATTTGCTCAATAAGTGGCAGCATATAAAATGTTAAAGTTGAGAATCAGCATCAATACTAGATAACGTGTTTCAACACGTCAAACTTATAATTAGGGACTTAAAGACCCCGAAAATTCAATTATAAACTCAAATGAAACATGAGGAGAAACATAGAAAACATGTTAATTAGCATTGAGTAGTAATGAGTTTAGTATTGAGTAGTGATTATAAGTTGTCAAACCCTTGCGGATTGCCGTCATTTCCTGAATGATGAAGTCTAAACTCAATGCGAGTGATTTTACAATCAGTTAATTAAACTCATCATTGATGCAGATTCTTAAGGGGTTCACAACTCATACCCACTATTACTCAATACTTTACTAATACTACTCATTACTACTACATTTGAATGTATAGATCAAGATCTAATTAATTGATTGAATTTACCTCTAATTAAATAAACTTTAAAAATTGAAATCTAGAGATGAGTAATTCATAAAATATAAGTAAAATTAGTAAAAATGATTTGACGATTTCTAAATAACTTAATAAATAAGATCTTTAACTTATACTTGTATTAATCGATTTACTCAATCGATTACTGTAATGATTATATATTTTTGATGATAACGTAATAAATTTACAGGTATTGATAGTAATATTAAAGGCTTTGAAAAATTCTTAATACAAGCTTAAGGAAAGGCAGCTGTAAAGGAGTTAATGAATGTTTTCTTTATTGATGCAAAAGTTATTTTCTTTAGCACTTTTACTTATTGCTTATTTTTATTTTGTGCATCTTTTTTCGAAAGTGCAATTATCACAGCATCTTATATTAAGTGAAGATAAGTCATGACTTATAGACTAGCTTTAAGTTATACAGTGATTCAGTAAAGCTGTGAATTCGCTCATAAATAGTATTCATAAAACCAAAATCCTCCGCATAATAAAAATAAAGTACTCTTTTAATGTCAGAGTAACAAAAAAATTCTAATTCTTACAAAATATATAATATTTGTTAATTTAAGTGAAATGAATGACTTTTGAAAAGATAAAATTCATTGTGTTTAAAGGCTTACAAAATAGAGATAAAATCATTAAATATCCTGTTCGTATCCAACAAAATATCCTGTTTGTATCCAACAAAATATCCTGTTTGTATCCAACAAATCAGAGTAATGAAATTTGAGTCTTGTCTAGTAGTTTATTCTCCAAGTTTTTCAAATTTATTTGTTGAAAGAGATTTGTGAACCACTTTTATTCTCAACAATTTTCGTCTTATATCACATCAGTGTCTGGACTCAAACTGATTTCCTTTTTCAAATGGCAAACAATGGATTAGAGGTTTAAACATTTCAATCAAATTCTTTAGCATTAAAGTAAGACTGAATGTCAATCAATTCTAGAAATTGAGACAGTATTTATAAATAAGAAATTTTATGAACTTCTAAAATATTTGTAATAATTTTGATGATATTTTTTTATTCATAAAAAGCACGAACTCTTAATGTAAAAACTGAAAATTGAATCAAAATTTAAAAGCAATTTTAATGAATTTTGGTTTCTCATGATGTAAATGCTAATCATTATTATAATGAGACCAATAATAATAATAATTATTATTAACCTAAAAATCAATGCTGAAGAGGAGTCAGATAATGATTGGAAATTTTAATTATATTTTTCTTTTACTAGAATAAGAAAAATTGTTTAAGATTATACATTATATATTATAGCATTGATTTATTGATTATTCAAATTATTAAATCAAAATTCAGCCATTGATGTGTTAATAAAGAGTTTTCCAGTGAAGAACTTTGAGGATATCTGTGACCTTTAATTGAAAATAAGAATATTTTAATTGCAAGTTTTAAGAAAATCTCATTAATTTTGATATTGTGAGAAAGAGCTCATTAATCATAAGAATGAAATATTAATGATAAAGAATGATAGAGTTAATAAGATAGTTGTCCTCTATCACACATATAAACCCATAATAATGTGATTATCCCACTACGCTTTAAGAGACATTCTGTCACTTATCGTTTGCTTTCAGCTCTTTTTAAGGATCATCAGATATTTTTCGATTCATTTACTACATGTATTGTTATTCCAGTGTTTCCCATTCAATAAGTTTGCTTCGTTTGTTGGATCGAAATATGCTTTTAGTTACTGAAAGAGAAACTGCGACGAAAAGACTTATTCTTAACAAAGAGTAGAAAAAGGCTTCTTTTCAATAGAATTAAAGTGAGACTTTGCCGTCACCAACACTGACATACAGACAGACAAACAGACAGATTACGAGAAATCTGATAGAAAAGTACGAATCTATAAACTTGTTTTGTTCCACCACTAATTAAAAATATATGCTAATAAACGTCTTCAGCCCTCATCAAAACAATATTCTGTATCATTAGTACAACTTTGCACTGCAATAAAAAAGCACTTATTGATCAACTGTAAACCCAAAAATTGTCAAATAGAAAAAATAATCCAATAATCAATTTTCGAATAATAATATAACTTTCATTTAATACTGATCTAAATTTCAAGATTCAAATTAATGATGAAGTAGTTTGTACTGAGTCTTTATTATTGAAGATTCTTATGATAATTCTCTGTAAGTTTAAGACTTCGCAGTAGAGCTTCATAATTGCCAGGCATTTATAACACAAAACCTTAGGTAACCTTTAATAAAATGGATTTTAAAAAATAAATATTTTCATATTTTTTTATCCAAAAACTCCATATTTATCTAAATACTGAAACAAATGTGAGATGAAATAAACATGATATGATATTGTTCAGTACAATTCATACTACAAGTATAGCTTCGTTTTTTTCCTTCTACTCAACTGCTAGTTTAGTAGCATTTCTTACTTTATAGAAAGCGACTTATGTTTACTATTCCTCAAAATGTTGATACGATTTGATTGATATCTTGATATTAAATGTTTTTATAAGACATTCAAACAAATCCTAAGTTTAAGTATAAGGAGAATACATGAACCTCAATAAAGGCTTCTGAATGTGAAAAGTTCAAAATAAAGGCACTGATATACTTACCAATTGTGTAATTTGTCTTTTTTGATGTTTTTGAGATTTGATTTGAGTTGAAATCATTGGAAAAACTAATTTTTTCAAAAGATAAATATCTAACTAATAGTGTATTGATATGAAAAAATGTATAAATGAATGATTGGATTCATATGTTTAGGTTTTTGAATGATAAAAGAGCTGAAACTATAAGAAATTGATGGACACTCTAATGAAATATTAATATAAAATTGAATGGACTAATAAATATTAAATCACTCAATCATAGTCCTCAATTGATAAGTGTATCCCAACATTTTTGCTTTCTATTTTTGAAATTTTTCAAAGAAAGGCTACTTTTCCCTTAACAGCTTGATGTGAACATTTATCTCAAGCTATTTTCAGCCCATAAGTAATAAAACGAAGGAATAAAAAAACTTATTCGAGTGCTTTTATTAGAAAATTTTGAGATTAGAAAAGAGAAGGCTTTTTGAGGTGCAATAATTTTTTTCTCGAAATTTCGTGACTTTGCTGTCAGAGAAAACATTGATCTCTTGGAAAAATGATATCAAACTATTGGAATTTCCGCTTTTGGAAAAATAGAAATTTCCTGAAATAATAAAAGCACTTTTAATTAAATAAAACAATTTGATTGACTGCATGTGTTAATAATAGAGCCCTCAAATTGAGTAAAAGAATGTGTATATTATTTTATGCTTTTATTCCTACTCTAAGTATTGAATTCATTGAATCGTATCAAACAATTCTTCATAATCTGATTTATTGAGTTTGTCTTCAAGACTCACAAAGAGAGACCACTCAACCGAAATTTTCTCTGTGATTAATCCGGCGGTATTTCAGACCGTTATTAATTCATATTATAATGAAAAAATTGGCAAAATTTATTGATGTTTTCGTCATTTAATTGAAAACCATGTAAAAGCTTAGTTATTGTGTAATAGATTCTCAGGAAATGATGCAAAATTAGGTGTCATATAACTTATCCTATAATCACATCCATTTATTTTGGCATTTTTATTAAATTATTCAAAGTTGAGTTCAATTTTTGAGAAACCTTCAGCTCAACCATAATTTCTTATCGTGAGTTGTCTATAACCAGCTCTTAGAGAAGTAGGTCAAGAACGCTCGCGCTCGACGCTCAAGTATAGAGCATTTTAACATTTGGATTTTGTATTTCATAAGTAGTTCAGGAATTTAGATTCCATTTTAAAATAACTTAAAGGAGAAAAAATCAATAGTTTTGATTATGTCTTAAAAATTGTGTAATTATTGTGTATAAAAACGATAATTTCTAAATCAACAGTTGATTATTTAAATTTTTATCATGTCATTATTAAATGCTCGGCTAACGTGCTCACACTAGAGCAAATTGAAAAGCTTAACACTCATTGCCGAGCACCAAATGCTCGAGCGTTGTCCATAACTTTTGAGATGCATTGAATTTTCATTAAAAATGTCAAATGCATGCAATGTGATCGATATACTGTGGCGTAGTTTTAGATGTGACATTAAATTCATAATTAATAACTCAATTCAGGTTTTTTTTATCGAAATAAAGAGTTATTTTATCATTAAGAGCAGTCAAACAATATATAAATCACATTAATTTTGAGTTAACTATTTTGGATATTAATTAGAAATCAATCCGTTTGTGGATTATGCGGAACATTGAGAACACATCGAACTGAAAATATGAGAAAATTTTTCATTTGACATAAGCATAAAATATTAAAGCCTTAGGAATAGTTTATTTAAACGAAAAGCTAAGAGTTCCAAATCAATACAGGCATTCATCGACAAAAGTGCTTTATTCGTTAGTTAGTAAAGCACTTTTTAAAAAATCTCATTTGATATGTCTATAAAAACTACTTTTATTCAATCCCAAAAGAAACAAATTCTATTCACGAGCTCTCAATTCATAAAACTTTGGAATCAAAGAAATCTTTGATTAAATTAGATCTATGAATAGCTTCAATCAATTCAATCACTTTTACATGCATTCAAAAAGTAAATCTATTGTTATATAGAATGCTTAAACTCGAATCCGTCTTTTGAATTTTTATGAGAGATAAGTTTAGCGACCAATAAATCAAAGCATTTCAGAAATGTTATATATGTTCTCAGTTCTGGAAAAATAACGTTTAAATAATATGCAAAACTTAACCTCTAAACTCATAAAAGTTTTTCATTTATTATCCATTTATAATTAGCAATTCTTATGAAAAAATAACGTTAGGATATAATAGAAGTCATTTCAGATTTAAAGTCCAATTCACCAAATTTTAATGGATTCAAACTTTATCTTTTGGCTAATTTTGGGGAAAAATTATTATCCAGAATCACGACTTTAATTATTCAAATTTTCATGCATTCCAACAATGGAAATGATTGTTCTCTTATCATTTAGTAGTAATTATTATTATAATTTGTTTATCTCTAAATATTTTTCATTGAGTACTAATTAGAAGAAAATTTTTGACCCTAAATAATGAGTATTTTCCAAATTTTATCAAAAGATAAGAATAAAATTCTGAAATAAAATTAGAATTTCTTGAGAAATTCAAATAATTTGTCTAATTATTGAGGCCCATATGTTAACATTATTTTTCCAAAACAGAGAACATATACTGATAATTGACATGAGATATTGTTTGATTTGATTAATGAAAATATTGCTGAGTAATTCTGTGTGTATAAAATTTTGTGAAAAATGTCGAACAACTTATAATTTGTAAATTGAATTTAGAGTCAAATACGTGAAAGACTGCTAAATAAAAGATATGAACCGCAATTACTTATTTACTTCTATTAGATTTCTTAAGCGTTGCTATGGATATGACATTTTTGAGATTCAAGATAGCAATTCTGGCGAAATACAAGCGAAAGAATTCTGAGCTCAGAATAATTCAATTGTTTTCTCATTTTTATATGATGTTCATGTTCTCAAATGCCTGATGTCTTCTAAATTGATTACAATATTGAAATGACACTTTCACGCAAAGATAACCTACGATTGCAACTTTTGTTTATTTCTGTATTCCTCTTAAGCATGGTTTTGTTGATCAGTGAGGAATATATTGTATTTTTAGTTGGAAAATGTTTACATTGAATTTTATTGATATAAATTTGTTTACAAACCTAATAAAAGCAGGAATGATGAGATAATTTGCTGAAACTATACATTCACCAAACCGTAAATCTAATTATTTATTAATGTTTGAATGGTTAACAGCTTAATGCATTTCTTTCTTTAGAGTGAGAGGCATTGCATAAATTTATTTATTGTATTCTATAATTTAAACTTTATCTGTGAAGTAGCCATTCACAGATAAATATTTCACGCTGTTTCACTTGTATAGACCAGTGGTTCCCAAACTTTTCCATCCCGCGTATCACTTTCAGCTAAGTCAAATTCTCAACATATTTTCAAGGTTTAGAATTCAATATTTTTCACTTCATCTCTCATTTATAATCCATTTATATTCTATAATCCATTTTTCATCAATTTAAAACTCTTGAGCGCACCACCGAAGACCACTAACTGGAACGCGTACCACAGATTGGGAAACGTTTCTCTAGTCTAAAATAGGTTATAATTTAAAGAATTTCTCGCAATTTTTTCGCTTTCAATACAACTGAGAAGTAGAACTCATTCATTGCTAAAACCCATTTGCTAGCAGTTTGTTTGCTATCTCTAACCATAAATTCTTGAATTGAGTTTTAATCTAGAAATTGAAATATTCTTCGATTCACATATTAGTCTTTTATGTTATTTTGATATAAATGAATAAAATGTTTGTGATTCCGAGAGTTTTCGCAAATTGAGGAAGAATCTGTGCTCAACATGATAATTATTTAACATGACAATTTATTATTATTTACATTACTAATGAGTTAAGGTTAGGTGACATTAGGCTTCTTAAGAGCATGAAATAACGTGTGGAATTTTTTGGGATTTTCTCAAGATATGTTATGGGAATTATCCTTTTAAATCTAAGTCAATTCAAAATAATAATAATACAATAATAAAAATTAATTAAAATCATTTGCCAACAAATGTTATGGCTGTAAATTTTGTCAAACTTTCAATTGATCACAAGTTAGACTTGATGTTGACTGTGATATTGAGTCTAAAAACAAAGAGCGAATCAATAATAATAACAGAAGATTCAATCGATATCATCAAAAACCGAAGTTCATGAAAAACGATTACAACTCGAATAGAAGAAAAATTTTCATCAAAGAAGAGACAGTGATAACAGGTTTAACAATAAGTTTGATTATAAACCAAGTCTTCAATGCAAGATCTTTTCATATAGAGTCTGATTCCCATTATGGCGAAACTCGATTATAGCAACCAATTTTCAGAGCCCCGGACCCTCCTATGGGGTGTATACCGTTGAAGTGTTGACATTATTGGAATCCCGAAACCCGATTATAGCAATTGGTTTTAATAGCATTACTATTTTCACAATTTAAACATTAAACTCTAATGTCAGGCATTATTTCTTATAACTTTTCAAATAATATGTCTTATAATTTCGAAGATCTTTCTTTGCAAATAGAGCTTAAAATAAGAGATTTTATTTGTGATTAAGGAGAAAATCGATAACTTTCAAATTAAATCAAAATAATACTAACTTTTATAACTTTGAATAATTTTATGTTGAGCTTACTTTCTATGGTCACGCTTTTTAGAAATAATAATCAAATTAGAAATTGAAAAACTAGTGAAAAGCTCTCATCTTATCAAATGATTATAAAAGTGAGTTTTCAATCATGTCTTTTATATAAATTAAAATTATGAAGAATTTAATTTGTTGACACGTTTTATTGGTTTGAAACTTTGTCTTTGTCTGATTATTAAGTTGAATAATGAATATTTGGAAAGTACTTTTGCGATAGTTTTCTATGTTATTTCATAAGATTCATTCATAAGTGATAAGAAGATCTTATAATTATTGTGATTAGTATAGAGATGATTATCTCTTTTGTTGATGTTTTTATGTGCGAGACTTGAATGAAGCGAACAAATAAGAAAGTGCTTGTTTGAGAACCTGACCAATTAGTGATTTTAATTGCACGAGAATCAATTGTTTGCAAACTTATACCTTTTGCCCACTTATCAGTCTGACATTTGCTTACATAATCAAAGCTGCATCACTACATCACTACATCACTACTCTATGGGTGAAAAGTCGAATTGATTACGCACTCATTTGATAATAATCTTTCCAAAGGAAGATCTTTTGTTGCGAATCACGTCTACATTCAAGCCTTAGAAGCGCTGCACTTAAATTTATGAAGTATTGTTAAAGCGCGTCATTTACAACAATAGCAAATTTGCAGCTATTATATAATATGTTATAATGAGGTCAAGTGGAAAGTTGTTATTGTTGTAAGTAACGCGCTTTAACAATATTTCATAAATTTAAGTGCAGCGCTATTAATGTTATACATATTATGTTAATACGAGTCGAAATCCGTTGCTCTGCAACTTATATAAGTATTGAAATTGTATAGATTTTTCAAATAAGTCAAGTTGGTATTAGAGCAGCAGTTTTCCAAGATATCGGCTGTTTAATCGACATTTAATAAATTTTTTAGTTCACTGGTAAAAGTTCTAAATGCACTTAAAGCAATACTTCCTTTGCTATAAAAATATCCTATTTATTATGGATAAGCATTATTTGAAACTAAATCATAATTCCTTTTCAGACCTCTCTTATAGCTTCAGATTTTTATTACCATAAAAGCAATCACTTTATGGCACAAACATAAGAGAACAGAAGCAAATCTTTTTTATTCATTTAGAGAAGTAAATTGGACTCAATATCTTTGAAGATGCATTCTATGGACTGATCTATTTAACTGAAGATGTTGTGGAGACGCAGTCACGTAAACATAGATGTCTTACAAATAAACATTTATTTTTATTATTCAATTCTTCCGCTAAGAATATAGTCTAATTGGACTCACATTTGTTGATACCTCTTATAACATACAAGACAAACATTTATATCGTGTTATTGAATGGAAATAACAAGTTCTCTTTCAATGTAAAAATAAATATCTTCTCTAAATATTTCAGCCAAATGTCAACATAAATTCAATTTAAGTGAGTTTCTGTCAGATTATTTATTCACTTAAATTCAAAACATTATTAAACTCCCAAAACTATCATATTTTTATTATACTATAACTCAAAATTTTAAAATTTGAATCAATTGAAACAAATTTTCAACTCGTGATTTGTCGTTTCTGTCCCTCTGTCTCTCATTAACAATAGGATGAAAACTTCAATTGTCGAAAAATTATAAATTTTATAATTTCTGAATTCAAATGTCTCCAAAAAATAATTTAAAAAAACATAATTTTTATATTTATAACTCATTAACTATTCCATCACCAATTATAAAACTGAGTCAATTTTGATAAATGATTTCTTGAATTCTTAATACTTAGTAAAAGGTTTTTATTGATCTTAAAAATAAATATATATATATATATGTGTGATAATCCGAACACTTTCGACTTCTTCTTAAGTCTTCTTCAGGGATATAAATGACTGGATTATAATTGACTTTTAAATAATAGTGAAGATTTGTGAGTGAATTTTGTTAATAATGAACAAAAAAAATTCAAAGCTCTAATGTTTCGTTTCGTTTAAAACACTAAACGAAAAGCACGAGTTCTCATAAAACTCAACAATAATTCTCATTTAATGAGAAAGTATGCTATGAAAATGATATCTTAAGGACATGAAAAATCGATATTTTAATACTTCATCTGAACAAAAAACGGACATTTGTGTCCACTAAACACTGTGTTCTCTACCGGTCACACAAAATCATTATCTGTTCACCGGAATGAAAGGGAAACTGAACAGAAGACAGACTTTATGATCGATAATATGTAAAACACTCGTGCATTCATACAGATAGAGAGTGATGGCAAATATGGCATCACTTTTGAAGTATATGGAACTCATTTTATTGAGTGATTCATTTTGCTTTCTGTGATATAAGCTAATAATGAATCACAAATAAATCTGGAAGGAAATTATGCCCTAATCTGTTTAATTCCTACGAGAATGGAGTCAACACAATCACTAAAGTACACATGTATTAACTGTGTTGTTCTTATGAAAGCGTTGGCTCCGTTCACTCAATACAAAAACAATATCAATAGTGTTATGCGATATAACCATAGTTTATGTCACAATTTCTTCATTATTTTTCAAACAGCGAATCTATTCTCTGATCAAACTATTTACACTTACATATATTGCACTTCTATTCTGTATACTTTCATTTCAGTGTCTTTTCTTGTAATCAATTCGTAGAATTACAGATCAAATCTATGCCATTATTCAACTTAAG
>JAQFZT010001301.1:0-15977 GCA_034696325.1 Camisiidae sp.
TAGCTTTTAGCTTTAGCCCTGGAATTTTTTTAGCTTTTTAGTACCCGCAGCTATCCAATGCTTTAGCTTTTAGCTTTTGCCCTGTAAAAATTCTTTAGCTTTAGCCTTTTAGCCCTTAAAATTAATAAATCAAAATTAGACACAAATTTTTTATTGAATATTGTAACTTTCAACTAACTTAGTTAACTAAGTTAAATTTTTAACTATCAAAAAAACCTTAAATTGATTTAAAAGTCAAGGCTAAAAGGCTAATCTGCATAAAGTTTTAGCTTTAGCTCTCTTAAAGTCTATTAGCTTTTAGCCCTGTTTTAAAAATGTTATAGCTTTTAGCTTAAGCTTTAGCCGTGGCTAAAGGCTAAGGCTAAAGGCTAACGCAGCTAATTTACCAACACTACCCAAATCTATCATATCATATTCAGTTGCATTCAATTCGTTAAAAATATCAGATAAGCCAAAGTCTACATATTTAGTAGACATTAATTATTAGGAATCCATTAACATTATATTTCCCGAATTCATAATATATAATTAATGATAAATATCTATATTGCAAATCATAGAAATTAAACAATCAATTATCTATTTAAAGTTCAAATAAAATAAAGATAAATTTGTTTAAAAAATCTTTGGGAAAAGTCTTCTTAAAGTTCTCTGAAAGCCATTTATGTCCTTCTAACCAATTTTCAACTATATCATCAAATAATCAACAAAAATATCACATCAAATATCATCACAAAGAATAATGTGATCTAAAAATTTCTGGAAATTTATTAATAAAAAATCATCAAAACCTGAAAATAAGAACTACGACTCAATGAATTCGTTGATGATTGAAAAGAATATTAGTTGTAATGCCATTCAATTCTGTGACAACTAATCCAACAGAAAAGACATCAATAATTACTGGTTTCACATCAATCATCACAAGAATAAGGAATAATCGAGTCGTGAAACTCATGTCAAGAGTTTTTATTCCAAAGAAAAGCCCGTTTTTGGTTACTTTCATAGAATATTGGAATCAATTGACAGAAGATCTTATTTTATTAAAACAAATGACACAATATTTGAGACAAAGAGACTGTGATTCACATTTAATATGAAGTGTTTACAACATTTTAAAATAGATAATCGATAATTTGGATTCCAATCGAATCAAAGAATACATTTTACCGATTGTTATGAAATTGAAACGCTTTAGACATCCATTAATTAAAAACATTGCTTTTGATCTATTACTCAAATGTGGATCAATGTCTGGCACAGAATATATTTTTAAAAGAGCTGAAAGTGAACCTCAATTGACTCCACTTTATATGAATGAAACAGAATCTGAATCTGTTTTAAGACGAATTGGAAGTGAACCCCAATTGTCTCCACTTTATATGATTCGCAAAGAATGTGTTTTAAAAACAATTGGAAGTCAATCGGAAACGACTGTACTCTATGATAATCTACTCAACAATATTCTCAATAATCCAATCAAACAAATATTGATTGATATGAAAATGAACAACAAATTTAATGATTTGAGTAATATTGATCTCAACAGATTTGGTCTCCAATATTGAGAAATGAGATCCAAATTAAGACTCCGCAAACATATAAAAAACATAAATTGAAAACATATAGTAGAAAAACAGGTCAACCACTTATGGATAAAGCCGTTTGGTATCCAAACCAATCTAAACTTCAGGAAATTAAAGACTATAACATTGAAAGAAAGAATACAATGAAGAAGAATGAGAAAAAGGAAAGCAATATTGAGTTATGGATTCATGAGAAATGCAAATTTCGTAAACGCTTTCATAAGAAAAGATCTCGAGATTCGAGACATTTCATAGCTATACAGAATAACAATAATTCATTTATCAAAAGAAAAACTCAACAGAGATCTAATTGGATGATTCTTATAGACAATCAGCTATATAAAGATCGCTGTCGTAAGGGATATAAAAAACACGAATCAAAAAACCACTGAAAAATATGAAGAAGACAATCAGTTGCTATTAAGGCCAGAATGAAGACCAAAATTACAGACAAATTTCCGGTTGAATTCGACGGAAATAAGAGAGACTTTGATAATTACTATTATAAAAATATTAATTTCAATATTCATTGAATTGATGAATTAGAAGATAATCAACTCGAACAATATATTGAATAATTGGAAAAACAGAGAACTTTCTAAAGATATGAATAACACTACTCTAGGTCTTAATATAACTTCTCATAACCAATTTCTAAGAAACGATTCAATTTATTTATCACATATTTTGGTTCTTATGGTTCCTAAAATAGAAGACGCAAACAATTTAGGGTTTGAAATACAGCAGCAGATAATCCAAATCAATATCACGACTCGTTTGCATAATCGAGAGCTGATTTGATCGGAAACCAAACACTTTCGTGACTTTCAAGAACGCGATCAAAAGTTTCATTTCAATTCATGCATCACTTTTACTAATAAAGCAAATATTCAAATTAAATTTTTGTATTAAGTATGAAATCTTTATTTAATGATTCCATAAAATGAATACTAAAATATAAAACTCAAAAACTTTTAATCTCAAAACTGAACTCAAAATTTTTGAATGCATTAAAATCTTAAAGATAATGAATACTAAAATGTGAATGTATTGAAACTTTGTAACGTGAGTTCAAAACTATAATTCATTGATATATGAAATATTGATAACTTTTTTTTTCCAAAACGGAGAACATGTATATTTATTATAAGTTAAATTAAAAACAATTTGATTCTTAAATAAAATAATTTTTAATCAATTATTACTTTAACAATAAATATCTTTGAATGAGAAGAAAAACAACTTTAATACCAGATTATAATTATATAATAATAATTTTGTGTAAAACGAATCATTTTTTGAGTAAATTAAGAGAATTGGGTCTTGCGAACGAAGCACCCGATTGTAGGATACCTTCATCTGTGACAAGAGTTACTTTATTAAAGATTCCTTGACTGAAATAATTAGATATAACACTAAATGAATCATCAGTTTCTTGTATCTGTTTTAGAAACATTTCGTCCACATTCTTAGTATTCTCGAGCGAACGAATTTGATTCAGAAGTTTTCTAAACAAAATAATTGAAAATATAATAGAAATAAAAGGAAATAAATATTTGTACCGATTTTCAGGTAAACAAAGCGGACAATCGGAATCATTCTCTGCTGCATAACTTTCAAAGCAATGCTGATGATACGAATGGCCACATAAGAAGTGAACTGAAGGCAGTTCTAATGGATGATTACATCCGCAACATTTTGTCGCTTGAAATACTTTAGGAGTTGTCTTCATTTCTTCTATTTGTTGACGCATTTTTTCGGTGTCGTCTCTAAACTGATTGATTAGTTTTTCATTTTCCATAATCTTTTCATTTTCTCTCGTAAGCCATCGAATCAAATAGTCTTTAATAACAGCTAAAGTCGCTCTATCACTTCGAGCCAATATATCGATGATCATAATCGGCGGCAGTAATCGTTTTTTCTCAATTTCTGTTTAAGTAATACTAAAACCATTAATCATTTGAATGGCGAAAATCAAATTTACATTTTTGATCAAAACATACGATTTAAAACTTGAATGATTTTATCGGTTTCATCAGTAGTGGAGAAATACCAGAGAGCGTCGATCCACAGGTTTGAATCGTTGTCTCCATATTTCTCACATGTTTCCAAAACCTTAATTTGATCATTACTTTCAATAAAATATTTAAGAATTTGTTTAAATAGTTGTGCTCTTTCATAGAGATATAGCATTCCAGCGTCAAAATTATTCATTTGGCATAATATCATCGCCTGTTCCACTTCGTATTTAGCGTCCGGACTCTTCAATAACTTTAAAATCTGCGACTCTTTTATAGCCAGTCCCTGAATGTTATCAAAAGTTAAACAATTCATTAAAAAACGGTATAAAAACAGTATTTTATGAGCAATTCTTACGTCTTCTTTAATCTCATTTTTATAGGATTGTAAGTAAAGCTCGAGTAAAGTGTTATGAATTTCAGGTGAACAGTTTCCATGTCTCGCTTCAACAATATATTCTAAATACTCGATGAGTTTCGGAGTATTTTTCACGAAAATATGAATGAAATCTTCAGGATTTGAACGCGTCTGATCTGAGCCAACTGTATATCCATCATTACCTGATAAATAGTCTAAATCTATTTTACCTGAATTTAGATTATGTAAAGAAACAATTCTAAAAATTCATGAAATGATTAAAGAACCGAAAACCTAATGAATACCTCCAAACATGCTCTCATCTATTAAAAGCTCTATTAAAAGAATGAATGAAAAAATAGTGACAAATATTAGTATAAGTGAAAGTAATCATACCATCAGCCGGTTTATAGTCAGTGCACAAAGACTTGAGCAGTTCTGTTGTTTTGTCGGGTTCTTCACTGATGAGTAAACGGCCGTATTTTTTGATGTAGTCATTCAAATCAGTCCAACTTATTTTTTTCATATAGTCAAGAGCTGTGTTGGCGTCACATTTATCTTCTAAAAGAATCCTAAAATACCAATCATGGCGTTTGTGTTTCTCCGCTAAATATATAGCATTATCATAATATCCGGCCTGACGTAACACTTTGATTGCTATTTCAACATCATATTGACAGATATGGCTATCGCAGTCGTCAGACTTAAGGAATTGGTCCAGTTTTGTCTTATCTTTGAGTTTAACGTAACAATTGATTAGAAGAGTTGTGTGGTCTTCATTTGCGAGACCTTTCATATGTAATGCTTGCAAATAAGCCGTCAAATTATGTATGCGCTGAGCGTCTAAAAACTTGCGAATCACATAACTTGCTTCTAATGTGCCGATAGTAGATATGTATTGAGTGATGGCCGCGTCGTGATCGCCCTTCTTGTACAGGTGATCCCCATATTGTTTTCGTATGTCTGCGAGAGCGTCGTCGTCGTACTGCTGCAACTTTGCCAACTCTATAGCCAACGAAAACTGATTCTTCTTAAACAACATTTCAAGCTTTGTTTGAGTGTCGCGCTCTCGAAGATATATAAGTCGGCCGTCATTTGTCAGCAAATATAGTGAACCCCATTCACCAAATACTTCACTAATAGCGGGTACGGGAGAAGAGTAGGCAATAAATTTGCGCGAAATATCATAAATTGTGATGATATTCATTCCGATACCGACATCACTAGCTGTTGGCTGCAGTTTCTCATTACTGGTTGCAGTACTCGTTGCCGTCTCTTTTCCAATAACAATAAGATAACTCCTAAACCAGTAAAGAAGCAATTTTTCGCCTTCGAATGCCAGACACGGCCCGCGTTCGTCACTTTGATAGAAATAAATGGCATCCTTTCGGCCCACTATGAATAGAGTCTCCACTTGTTTTGGATCATTTTTAAGACAACAACACCTCACATCACAACCAAACGAATCAAGAGTTGTCTTAATCTCTTTATCTCTTGTCGTCACGTTATATCCGATAATTTCTTTAGTGGTGGACACAAATAGTACAATCTGTTTATGAGATGTTTTAGTCGTTTGATGACTATTATTACGGAATGCGAGTCCAGTCACGGGACTATTTGAAACATTGATTAACTTTTGTTTACAATTTTTATCTCTAGTTATGTCTCCTCTGAATAGTAGAATATTTCCATCAGCGAAGGCAACGCTCATCATCATGAGTGTGTCCAAGACATCGATGGCAGTGACGGGCGAAGGAATGACTCCAGTATTGACTCGAATAACTCGTGAACAGTGCGGAACTCCATCGCTGTTGAGCTTCTCCTGATTCCAGATCTTAATCACTGGATTAATACCGGGTTCATCGGCCCCAACGGTCACCAAATATGAAGATGAGATGACTTGATGGCAATGAGTCACTGCTATCTTATATGCAATGAATGACGAGTACTGTAACTGACGGCTTATCACATGAACCAAACCATTGCTGTCGCCAATTATTATATCACCGCTGCCTGAAGTGGAACTCGTTATACGACTCTTCTGTTCATTCATTAAATTGTCATTCATTTTCAATTGTTTTATTCAATTTAATTAAGACTTACTTTCAATAACTCGAACAATGGATTTGATTCGTCTTTTAGTATTTCTTTATCAAAAAAGTTGAATCTTCGCCACTATTCACATAATAATTATATTTTAATTTTTCATTATTTAATTCATTCAAATCAATACCTGAAGGAATGCCATTCCTCGAGATTTTTAAACTTATAATTGTTTTAAAAGTTTGAACATTTAAAAGATTTTTGTTTTGTTTACACTTTTTTAAAAGGCGTTTAATGTGTATGACTAGAGGTCTGCACAAAATCCTTTGACATGATAGAAAACTTTCGCATTCGCTTAATAGATGTGTTTCTTATCTCAATTTGATAACAAATATTTCAAATCTTAATTCAAATTTTATCCAATAAGGAATGCGTTAATGGCTTAAAATCATTACAAATTTCCTTCAATTGAGGAAAAACAAGTTCAAATTTAAGAGAAATGATGCCAAACAATTGAAGAAAAGTTGATATAAGTTTATCATATAATTTATTACTAAATAAATTGTCAATTATTTAATTTATAACTTCGCACAAATGGTTCGCACAGAAAGCCAACTATCAGTTGAAGGCAGACATGACTTGTAGATCAAAGTCAACACTTGAAGTTTTAATATTTGTAAAACAACGCAAAAAACAATCAAAATTCGATTGAAATAAGTACAAAAACCTATTAATTTAATATAATTTATTTACACTAAAATTAACTTTCGATTCAATTGAAGAGAATTAAGAATGAGAAGAGTATATAATGTATGAAATAGTGATCGAATGAGAAGTTAATTGAAAAATTAGAAAAAATACAATTTACTAGAAGTAAAGGAGAGATAACGGAGAATAAATTAATTATTTTTATTGCCGGTCATATCGCTTATGCAAATCCAATTTCCATCAAAATTTTCTTTCCAAAGACTAACTTTATTATCACCACCAGAGACGGCAAGAATGTTACCCATTATAGACCAGGAGACGTGCCAAACGACATCATCAAAAGTATGTAATATCTTATAACTCCAATTACTACTATTGGGTCCGTCCATAGTATTGGTCCAAATGATAACTCTTCTGTCTTGAGAACAACTAGCGATATAGCTTTTAGGCAGACCAATAGACGGAGCCCAACCAACATCTCGAACCCAATCTGAATGTGCCTCTAATTTTTGTTCTTCAACCCATTTCTCGTCTGTTTCGTCATATCTCCAGATTTTAACCAAGTTATCACATCCGCCGCTAACAAAACGTTTTACTAATTGTTTATTAACGGGTTCGCTTTGATATGAAGTGTTGGTATGTATAGCGGGCGCCCAACTCACGGCATTACAACCTATTGAGTGAGCGTTACTTATCTTCTTTGCGTCCCAAATCCCATCACCTGTTAAGAGTCACATAATTCATGTTAAAATTAGGTTTCACTTTAATTCAAATTCAGTGTTGAGTTAAAGGCGACTAATTATCAGTTTTTAAACTATTTATTTATGCATTATATCTGTCTTTAGTGCTTATGTTATAAAAACATTAAAGTAAAGGTTTAATGCAATAGAAATAGAGTAGAAATGGTTAAAGAGAGTAATGGTTACCCTGACTGGAGAGGACAGAAATGGCGCCATCACTAGAACCACAGGCCAACATAAGGCCGAAGTCCTGCGGAGCCCAACAGACAGAGTTAACACTCGAGTCATGATTCAAGTGTTCATATACTTTCTCCCAATGATTGAGTGAAACCTCTTTCCAAATGATAACTTTTTTATCATAAGAACACGAGGCCAATAGGTTAGCAAACTTAGGGTGAGCCCAACCCAACTGCCAAACCGGCCCTTCATGCCCATGAAGTGTTGCCAATAGCTTTTGGGAGCCATTTATGATCTCAAATATCTTCACTGTTCTGTCTGAAGAACATGTGGCTAAACGTGTCCCGTAATAGTCCATCTGCGCGTCATGTATCATATCATCATGAGATGTGTCCACTTGTGATACTATTGACACCATTTTATTTCAATTTAGATTATTATTTATTATTTAATTCATTAATTCTTTATCGCTTTCTCTCTGATTGTAATGTCTTTTTAGCGGTCAATAAAGAGAAATGATTTCGTGGAACCTTTTCTTAAACTTTATATTTTGTGAGCTTTTACTATTCATTTTAAGGTTTATTTTCTATAAAAGTTTTTCATAAATTGAATGCTATTTTTGCAACCATAAAATGTGTGCGATTTTGAAATTTCATACAAACATAACGTAAAGTAAAAGTTTTAAAATCTGATTAAGAGTAGGGTAACTGCTATACTAATAATGCTAACACTTATAGCTCTGTTAATGCAAATTAATGAACGACTTGAACCAAAGAAAAGTTTTTCTCTAAACTCCTATCAAATAAATGTAATAATTACTGATTTCTAAAATAAATATAAAAGTAGCCCAAAATGAATGGTTGGAAGCAATTCTTCTTGAAATGATAAGTTTAAGATAAGTTTAAGTTTATATCAATAAAAGGGTGAAGTCTGAGTTGAGCTGCAGCACAAAAGTATGTCTTATGTTTAATAATAGTAATTAAGACAAACAATTACTAAAACTATATAATTAGACCCAAAGCCAGATTTGAGAGGCATCTCATGTTTATTAAATGCACGCCATAAAGAAAAATAAATGATAATCATTGCTCTCTTTAAATAATAATTATAGTGCATTTGCATGACTTTTGGCATAAGACTTATAAATGCATAGCATAACAGATAAGCAGAAAATAAACTTAGCATTAGTTTTTGCATCACATCTTTTATGCCTTAATTGCAATGGTTTGCAATATATGCCAATCATCATCACATTCTTATTATGGGATACACTTAAATAGCACAATAAAAAATCCTTGAAATACATCTAATAAATTAATGCAAAGAGAAAACAAAACTTTTTCAACTATTCAATTATATAATGATGACTTTACAACTAATTTTTCATTTGAAGGCTTTTTGTTGGGTTCGATTTGACTCAAAAATTTCATGCTATAAGAACTTTCCATTATTTATTTTGATCCAATGTATTCGTCTTCACGCACCAACTCTTCTCTATAGAAGAACTTTTGTAAAATACGTTGTGACAAAGCATTTGTTTGCAAACATTTGAATACAATTGTTCGCATTCTATAAAAACTATTTATATTTTGGTATTGAATGAATAAAGCATTTCATTTAGTATTACTGATAAAGTTAGAAAAAATTGATTTTTAATTTTATTTGAGTGTATATTTGTGGTGAAGAACAAGAAAATATTCCCAATTATGTCTGATTCAGAAGAGTTTACCACTAAAGTAATTAAAAGGCCATTTATACCATTTTGGGAAATAATACAATCGGGTGTAGATGTGGGCACTTGTGTTATAGTGAAGGGCAGAGTTCCCCGATTTGCCAATCAGTTTGTTCTCAACTTTATTGTTGGTCAAGAAATAAGTGCTTATGCACGCGATTGCGCTGATATTGCTTTACAGTTTAACCCGCGTTTCGATGACGAAGGATTAGTGGCTAATAATAGCAGAATCAGAACCTATTGGGGTAATGAAGAAAGACTTAGAAAAGAGTTTCCGTTCGCACGAAATGAATGGTTTGAAGTGAAGTTTTTGTTCAAAGAATCATTCATTAAAATTTTTATTGATGGCAAACAATTCGCTCTATTTCTACATCGAATTCCCATTCAATACATCGGAATATTCAGTATTGAAGGCGATGTTGAAGTGGAATCAGTTGTATTCGCCAGAGATTGTATAAATGAGATAATTGAAAACCGCATCAAACAGAGATCCGATCGTATGATATCAAATGGTGAGGAAAAGGCTCTAAAGAAAGTTTCGCCGTCTTTTAAAATGATAAGTGAAGCTGAAATAAAACAGCAAATCGATCATAACTTCAATATATTTGCGAGTCAGCATTCAATTGTAGATAATATGGTACTCTCGCAGAAGACTATATACAATCCTCCACTTCCATTGAGTCATCCAATTTTCAATGAATTGAAGTCTGGTTTGATCATTATAATCAATGGTCAGACAAAGGCATCTCCTAAACAATTCAATGTTCGACTACAATGTCATCCTTCTTCTGCGGATGTTCCCGATGTGGCCCTCAGTTTGAGTATTTTATTCGATGAAAAACACATAATTCGAAAATGTCGTATTGACGGCAAATGGCTTAAAGAGGAAAGAGAGGTTCCATTCTTTCCTTTCAAGAAAAACAAATTCGATCAATATTTTGATCTTAAAATAGAAATTAATTCTAACAGATTTGTCATTTCATTTAATAATATATATTTTGCTGAATATGTATCGCGAATATCGAATTATGGATCGGCTAATATGCTAGAAATCGAAGGGGATGTTAATGTAAATTATGTAAAGTTGGACGCCTGCGAAGTTAATTAAATTCCATCAATTATACCAAACTTAATCAGCTCTTTATTAACAACTTAAGTCAAGTTATCTTATTCTATGCCTTAGATGTCGTGCGATGACATATATCCGTAAACATAAATTCGCCTTAACTCGTGAATAACACAAGTGTGAAATTTTTATTTCATGAAAAATAGTTTAACTCATTAAAAGAGTATATTTTAATCACGAATATATCCAATTCAAAAGATCCAGTTGTTTGATCCCATGCATGTCATTGCTCGCTATCATTCAAAAACTCGTTGCAATTAAGTTCCTATTCTTGGTGTCAATTAATTATTTAACTTAATTAACATAAAAAAGTTTACCTGCTTTGCATACATTGAAATAAGATAAAAAAATTGAGTGCATGTAATCACTTCTGATTTGTATAAAACGTGATTATTTTCTAACTTAAGCATTAGTATTGTCACTTTAAATTATATAATTGTGTACTTTTGACAAACTTTAATATATTCAAAACACTTCTGGAATTAGAATCGATTCTAAAGTTACTCTTTGGGGAGTCTAGTTTTGATATTTGACAGAAGAAACTAACTTATATAGATAATTATATAAGCTATATAGACTTATATAGAACTCAGTCTATCAGAAATGGCTTTTGTGATAATGAGTTAAACTTGTTTTTACTTAAGTGACACATTTCTCACTACAGAATTAAAATTTTTGATTAGTTTTTTTATCGAATTACAAATAGAGTAATAGAAGAAGAAAATCACTATAAAGAGTAATTGATAAGAAATTCTAAATCACGTTTATTCGTTATAAATTATATTTAAACGTTATGTCTAATAGTCGTGATCTACTAATTCTTATCACATCAAATAAATTATAATAAATCATAACTTTTTTATATACAATTTATAAATACTGCTTAACTTTTTATGAGCAGTGAGAAAATGTTATTTTTAAACTTGTTAATAGTGTTAACCTGTCTGTTAAGGGTTTAATTGTAAATATTCAAAATACTGATCTGGTATACGATTAAGAACATCGCGCACTAGTTTATCGACCAATTTATGCCAATCAACACTTTGCTGAGTGTAAAAGTTGAGTGTTGAGATGTACTGATAAGATTAAATAAAGTTATTAAAAGTCTTATTTTAATTCACTCAATACCTGAATATTATTTCTTGAATTCACTCTCTTCTTTCGAACCATTCCATTGATAATATCTTCTATTTGTTCATTCGAGTTATTGCTGTCAATAATCACAATAGAAATAGGTTTAGAGTAAGTTTTATTTATAATCGCATCGAAATTTTTCAACATTTCGCTATTCACTTCAGAAGTCATTAAAAGGACTATAAAATAATCTAATTTATTATTAGACTCATTCTTCAGAATTTGCTCCATCCATTCAAGTGTTTGATTGATTGTAGGCTCAAAATTAACTACTCTATATGATCGGCGTTTTGGTAATGGTTTCACTAATTTGAGTAAAGACTCATAATTCTCAATGAGGTCTTCAATATTTTCATAATACTTATTGTCTTTATTGAGCTCATAATAATCATTTGATTCATTATCAGGAAATACAGCCCCAAAACCAGATGCAGTCAAAAGTCTTTGATAATCGTATTGTTTAATTATATCACCGAAACTCTTGATAATTAATTGATAAATGTTTGCTTTATTACCACTTTGACCAGTATTTTGTCCTGAATTCAGCGAATTATAATATTCTAACAAAGATGAAAAGTCTAATGATATTTTCAAGTGAAATCGTGCTCCACCTCGAAGATAGTCCAAAAATGATTTTTCTTCAATTATTTGAATCGAATCTAATGATATAATACCAGAATTGGAATATGATTTGAAATTTTCAACCAATTTATCTGGGTTAATGATTCCATAATTATTGGCATCTGAAGGACCAGTAAGTAATTTTTCCAAAGTTGTGTTGAATGTGCCGATTAAATCATCCTCTTTATTGCGATCCCAATCATAGCAATCAAATTGTAGTTTGATTTGTCGATCAGAATCACAAAGAGTTTTAACCCGAATCTTTATCGGTAGCCAAACAGGTGTTAGAGTTCCTTTTATGATTTCACTTCTGTAAACTTCAGTTAAACTTCCATTTCGATCAACCTTTGAAATGACTAGATATGGATCTGAAAGACCAAACATATCTTTTTTATCAAGGTTTTTTCCATTTAATTGCATGACTACTGTTTCTTTAGAAGATTCAACTTCTTTAACAGAAATTAACAGTTTCCCCATCTTTTCTTTATCAGTTTTAATACTCTTCATTGTGAAACCATCTTTTGCTGTCAGTAATTCGGCAAAAGAGATTTTTGATTCACCAATTTTTTGCTGGTTATTTCCTAACTTCAAAGAGCGGTAGACATCAAATCTTAACGTTTGTATTGCGTGAAATTTGAAGGCAATCATAAATTTTTTACTCCAGTCTGGATTCAAATAGTCATCACTAACTTCTGTGTTATCTATTTCAACAAAATCAGTATTTTCTCCATTGCTAATCATAACAGTACATCGAGTAGAATACTGTGCGCTAAGAGTTTTGCAAGTTTTCAATCCTCGCCCAGATATGTTTATAACAACTTGAGACAAAGCAAACATTTTAAATTATTTAAATTTCAATCAAGCTTTTTAATTATGAAATTCAAATCAAAATGGTTTGCTTTCAAAAATAATTGATAGTTAATTGTAGTCTTGAGCTTATTTTGAGAAATTGACTTGAGATACGATAACTTTTATAACAATACAATGTAGCTTTTAATCTGAAAATTACAATAGTTAAATCACAATTGAAAGTATAACATATAAATATTAATAACTATTGTCTATTTTTTACGTATATATACATTTGTCTCTCATATCAATTTCCTATCATAATAACCAGGAAAATATGTTCCGGAGTGATAACCTGTTTTGAAGAATTAAAATTGAAAAAAATTAAAAGTGTTTCTGACTAAAACATAGATTCAACTTTATTTTACTCAATTTATAGTTTAGTATAAGTTCAATGCTTTTTCAAAAATTGTCTCATTTCTATCAATTATATGTAGCTTTTGATCATTTCAACAAAATTGTAAAACAATTCAAATTAGGATTTAATTAGAATTTTTTCCAAAATTTTTAAATACTTTGTCTTGAGTCAAATATTAAAAAATTATTTTCTTCTTCTAAATGCTATATCTGTTTCTGTCTAAATGTTAATTAACCAAAGGGTAAAAGAGTTCGAACTTTCATTAACCATTGAAAATAAAGTTTCTTATTCAATGATTAGAGTTTTTCTTTATGAAAAATAACTCATAAGCAGTGATGGCAACGCTCGACGCTCGAGCAAAATTTGGCGCTCAACGCTCGAGTAAAAAGAAACACTTGGTGCTCGGTTTTAGGAGGCGAGCGAGCGTCGAACGTTTACCGAGCGTTATGTAATGAAGTCTACTTGGTTTGATAGTGTTTATTTATGTAAAGATTGCACACAATTTTCAAACTGTAATACAAAACTTTATTCACATTTGAATCATATGACAATTTATATTCACTTTGCATTTGAACACATCCTTTGCGTTAAAACCTGATGTAATTCAAAACAATAAATGATTAAAATTGAATTTTAATTAGTTATTAAATGATTGACGAACGGCGCTCGCGCTCACCACCGAGCGCCTTCCGCTCGAGCGTTTGCCATCACTGCTCATAAGTCTAAAACTCGATCAAATTTTCACGTTATTCCTTTCATGAGTCAATTTTTTACTGTTTTACTGCTCATCGAATGTTGAGATTTGAGTAAAACACCTAAAGTTTTTAGTTGATGTAAAATCTTATCATCATTTTAAACATATCTTTATTTTCAATAGTGAATGAAAGTTTGAACCATTAAACTCTGGTTTTACCAACTTTTTGATAAGAAACGCTTATAGTATTTAAGAAAAAATTTGAAAATAAGTTATTTGAAAGTGAACTTCTTCTAAAAAAATATTGACTAAACCCAAACCAAATCCTTAAAACATGCTTTCTCACTAAATTAAGCGAAGTGTGTCTTGATAAGTATGAAGTATAAGACATGCATTTGTATTGAAAGTGACGATTATCTGTATTACATTTGATATTGAAAAAGATATGACTTAATTTTGTAAAAAACAGCTTAGGATCGGGTAGTTGCTATAAGTTATCAATAAAAAATAAAATTATATTATTAGATATACTATTTACTGTATGGTACGAATACAATTATTTATTTCAAGGATATTTGCTTGTATTGCACCACTC
Source organism: Camisiidae sp. (assembly GCA_034696325.1). Lineage (NCBI taxonomy): Eukaryota > Metazoa > Arthropoda > Arachnida > Sarcoptiformes > Camisiidae > Camisiidae sp. The sequence goes on from JAQFZT010001301.1 coordinate 14,740, forward strand.
TGTACAAATAAATAACATATTTTATAAAAAGAATTAATAAAATACCTGTACTTGACGTAAAAGAACATGCTATACAGGAATAAGATAATAAATCAATATATCCATCCTGTTATTTAATCGACTTGTTTAAAATTTCTCACATTTGAATGCATCTCAGTTTAACTTATGTATAGGATCTGTATGAACTGATATGCGCATTGATAAAAGCCTGTATAAATAAAAACTCAAATAATTTATTCTGTTATTAACAAAAGTTAAATTATTTAAGATATAATAATTATTATCTGTTAGTCAGCATAAAAGAAAAATGAAATTATTACTTGTTCTCGCATTTATAAGTTTATTATCTCTATCATATGCGTGTAAATGTGCAGTACAACCAGTTGAGAAGTATTTCTGTAACTCTGAGTTTGCGATTCAAATAAAAGTCAAATCCGAAATACATAAAAGTGATGATCAGCTCCAGGCCTATTATGATATCGAAGTCGAACAAGTTTTCAAGACAGATGACAAAACAAAAACAGCATTGAAATCAAATCGTATATGGACTGCATCGGAAAGTGCCGCTTGTGGTCGTATTTTCGAACTCAATGGAGTTTATATTATCACTGGAAGTGTGGATGAAAATGGAACCAAAGCAAGAACGCATTCTTGCACTTTTGGCAGAAATATTAAGGAATTAAGTGAAGATGAGAAACAATTTTTTCTCAAAGGATTTAAATCAGTTTCATGTCCTAAGACAGACTGATTATCTTTGATCTATCTTTCAATGAGTTTTCAATACATTTTAAATATTAAATTTAAAATTTATGCTCAAATTTTCAATAAATATTAAATACTTGTTTTAGAATATGAATTTTTTATTTCTATCATTCATAAAATCACATAAAACCAAAACAATCAAAAGTTTTTCTTTCTATTTAACAACTATTACTTCATCGAGTTGTGGCGTCGAAGTAATAATGATAGAGAAACGATTTCTTTTCCATGTTTTGTATGATAGCCATAAATGAAACCAAAAGCCGAAATGTGCGACCAATACGAAAGCGACCAAAGCGAAGATGGAATGGCGAACCCCAAGAATGTAACTAAAACTCTGATGATTGAATTTTCGTTTAGACTCAACATATGTGAGAAAGCAATAGATCTCTTTCAATTTTGGCATCGTATCAATACTTTTACCTTTACTTACTATTGATAGTGAGGCATCGTATTAAATAATACATATCAATTTCATT
>JAQFZT010001302.1:0-15970 GCA_034696325.1 Camisiidae sp.
TTATAGATTAAATTAAGACAAGATAATAAAATCAAAAGTATTCATTTGAAGAATGATTTCAATATAAAAGACTTTTCCATGAATGATAAATCATTTCTATCGATAGTTTTAGGCTCTAATAATGAGTAATTTTTTCATTAAAAAAGTGTTCATAAGATAAGAGCTGCCTTACACTGAAGTATATATTTTGTTTGAAGCAAATTTGAGCTTTTCTTTTGGTTATAATGCCATATAATTGCATAATTCATTCAATTCATGTAAAGTTGTGTAATCTTTGCACTGATATCTCTTATTTAATATAAATAAAAGCTCAATAAAATCAGAGTGAAGTATAAAACAACGGTTGTTCTTACAAGGTTTTCATTTACGAACAAATATGTTATTTCCTTGTCTTAAGTTTTACTATTCATAAGTTGATGTGCACAGCATTTTTTAAGATGATTTTTAAACGAATGATTTGAGTTTTTCTGTATAATTATGATTTATGAATATGAAAATTGTAATATAATCAGCTTTAAATTGATTGTAACTTTTCAATAGTCTGAAATTGAATAATTTGACCAATTTTGGTGGCATTTAGTTATTTAATTGAATATTTGTCGCATACTTTTTAGGGAGTAGTGTAGAGTAGAGTCAACTTTGAATACGGTAAAGCACATTATTATGGAAAAAGGATGTAAAGTGAGTGCGTAGTGATATGAATCCAGGAAGCAACGAATCACCATTCAAGAGAAGCAATTAAATATAATTGATTAGGAAAGCAGCCCAGCTTTATGTGCATTATCTCTAATAATTTGGTCTGCTTTAACTCTCATTCACATTCAATTGGCATTTTTATATGCCTTTTATCAACTGCCACTTGTTATGGGCTCTCATTTTTTGTTCCCTTTTCTGGAAAGAATAATTCGGAGAAATTTGCAGAATGACTGCCTTTTAAAAAGGCTTTCTCTCGCCATAAATATGAAACACACAGTTTGTTGTGCATGGCTTGAAATTGAAGATTACTGACAGTTAAACTTTGAAGCCATTCCATTCTCTGCAGTGGTTTTATTTCTCTCGGTTTCAAACACACCACTGTAGCAGTGGTGCAATAAAGATTAGCGCACTTTTACCAGTACTCGTCCCCCACTTTTTTATTCCCATCTTTCTCGGTATTGTGTATATACATTATGCTGAGTAGTGTTTGAATTTAGGGCTTCAGTTCCCTCTCTTTAAATTAAACATTATCAATGATCACAGCACATATTGCCAGTTGAATGTATTAATATCTTATATCATGCAATATTATATATGCTAAAGTGCAACCACGAATTTCCTTTTCATTCAATCAACAAATTTTGCATCAAATTATTCAAGGCTTTTTTGCATTGAGGAAAAGCTCACTAAAAATTTAGAACAAATGTTTGAATAAAATCAAACTAAAGATTTATATTTATTAAAGTATTGCATATGAGTTAAGCATTTGCATTGCATAACATGTTTGGCATTTAAATTTGTATACAATGCTATCTTGTTTTGAACGTTTGTATTCATAACGTATGGAATGGTATTTTATGTTATGGTCGGGTCAGCTGAGCCTCAAAACATTCATATTCATACTCTATTTCTACTACCGTATACATAGAGTGTATCATACAGTGTAATCAAATAAATTTAATAATTTGTGACTTAATTGGTGACTAAAACAGTTAAGGCAATAGAAAATAGTGTAAATAGAAATTGTCATTTCTAAAAGTTTATTAAATATTGTAGACAAGTGTTTGGCCGACAGAATAAAAAACATGTTACTGAAGGACATTAATCAGGTTTAATTGTACAAATCGAGTATAACAGAAGTAAGTCAAACATCTGTCTGCGAGTTTTGCCACTTTCCCACGACGATAGGACCTGATGCACATTCTCGTAGTAGGGTTTAGGCCTCAATGCTTGCAACGCTGCAGAGAGGGCTCCGCGAAGATGCGTCCATCCAAAGCACGGGACTTTTTACAATGCAAAAGAGGGGGAGGCTATCAAAAGAACACCGATCGGACTAACACGTTGTGTTGTACTACCGAAATATTGGGCACAGAAAACAGAACATTAGCTCTTTGATAACTCATATAGTAATACTAGTATAAACTTTAAGTTAGTTTTCAAATTGAGTCCAACGTGCAGTCACAGTCATATTCTGCAAAGAACTTATTATCTTCTTGTGAGTGCAATGCAATGCAATCCTCTTGTCTGTTAATTTGTGTAAACTCACGGCCATTTTACTCATACACGAAGAATTTACAGTTCTTTCGCATCTCTTTATGACTACCAATAAACTAAAGTATACTTTACGAGTTAGAAAGTAATGTTTTTAATTTACATTTTGAAAAATTGATTGTGAATGCACTACTAAATAACATTTCTCATGAATAGCCTCGCTTTGCATATTGTTATTTCATCCAGTAATTTAACAGAACATGCATTTAGGATATCCGAGTTCATGGGCATGTTATCCTCAATACACGGAAATGGATGTGGAAACCACATCTCGCATGAGAGAACTTCGTATAATTATTAGTATTCTCTTACTATCAATAGAGAAATGTGTTTTCACTTTCACTCATGAATAATGAATTCAATTGAAATTAATTTATGCATTATTGAACTTTTCTAAAGCTGTAATCACTTGAGCAGAAACCTAAAAAAATCTATTAGTTAAATGATGTTTTCAGCAGTCAATTAATCAAAATTCAATTATAATTATAGTAGTATTTATTCTTCATATAATAAATGATAAAAGACCACAATATAATAGGTTTTAGTGGTTATCACTTTTTAAAAAGTAGGCTTTCAATTGACTGTCGGTTATGTTTAAAAACAGGAATACTTGAAAGCAAAGCCTCTGAATACAAAGCCTCTGAATATATATTTGCAGACCATTTGATTAAGAGAAAGCAATAATATTTAAACAATTATCACAGTTTAAACTTGAGTTTGAATAATAAAACTAAAATACTTCAAAGGGATTTCACTTTACAGAGTCGCCAATGGTTTTAGTTATTGGGAATGGACTCTCAAAAAGGGTCACTTATAATCCCAAAGGCTCTCAACTCATGGAAATCAGTTTTTAGAATCAAAATTAGCCACTCTTTGCATTTCACGTTAAAATTATCTTTAATAAAATATAATTAAAGTTTACTTTAAAATGATTGCTAAGATTTTTCTATTATTTAAAGAAATGGTAACTAAAAATGATAATTAAAAAGCTTAAAATAAAGTAGAAGTAAACTTAATGATGAAGTTAAAGTTGATCTTTGACCGTAAGTTAAACTTTGCCATAATTGCATGGATCGGGACATTCAACTTGCACTCGATTCTGGATAGCATTCAAGGTGAAAGACATTTGACTACTACTTCATATATTCTATTCCCACAAAATTAGGTCAGAACTCATTTCTAAAAAGTTGAGAGAAAAAGAAAAATAATTTTTAGTGCTGTAGAAGAGCGCGCGTACAGAAAAAATAGTAATACGAATACTTGTTTGAAATATTCAAAGTTTAATGTTCATGACATGTTTCATGAAGAGTTAGATTAAAATCCAAGCTTTATCGACATGAATATACTTAATGCTCATCATTGGAAGGGGTGTAGGCGTTGGTGACCAAACAGGATGACTGATTAGTGGTGCTATATTTTAAGTAATTAAAAGTGGGACAAATCGGAGTTAGTCATGGCCCATATATCCGGGTAGTTCGATGTCAAGGTTGTGAAAAGAAAAAATTAGTATTTACTCAAAACTTGCGAAGTCATCCATTCGTGGTATTTTCGGTAAACCATATTTTGCTTAATCATATGAGTAATATAATAGTAATAGTATTTAACTGTTACACAAAATCCGTAATCAAAACAATCTCTTCTTACGCATAATGAACTTGTATCTGACAGATGGACACGCTTTCATGAATTTTGAGCTCAAGGAGAACCATCACTACTTCAAGGCTTGAAAACTAATTTTTTTCATTACTCTTTTCTCACTAACATTCAATGGTTGCGTATAAGTATAAGTATGTCTGTAGTGCTTACGCTCAGTAGTAGTTCACTTCTAGTTATTATTGCATTGATTGGAGAAAAATATCCCAAACAAATCTCAATAAAACTTTTTTGATGAAACTTGTTCTTAAATGTCGCAATCAATAGCAATCGATAATTATTTCGTACCTCTTTCGTCATGTTATCATTAATTCATTAATCTTTATTTCTTGTTAAGTTTTATTGAATATTTTGATTGAAAAAATCAACATTTTTTGAAAAATATCTCAATCTTATTAAAGTTATATAATAAATAAGTTGAGTTATATTAGTTGTTTCATAATAGCAGTCAAATTATTTCCCAATATGTTATCCATTGTGCTCTACTCTACTGAACATATCTGTATTTATCACTAAGTTTTCTTTCATAAAAACATGAATGTTGTAAATATTTGGAATGAAAACTTTCCTCATTGATGATTATCCTCGATGTAAACCAAATTGCAAAAGTACTAAATTATAAAAAAGAATTTTGAGGGAAAGATAATTTTGAAAATTGTGAAAAGCAGAATAAAATTGGCTTATGATGAGAAAAATGATTTGTTTGCTGATGTAAACCATAAGATATTTGAAATGTTCATAGCTAATGTTCATAGCTAATCTTCATTAAGTTAATGTTAGGCTAGTATTGATGGTGCTCATAGGGCACAATCTCTTATAGAGCCCATAGTAACAAGATATACAGTACACGTATTGGCACTCTCTCATCAAGTATTCAGTTTGCACACTAACTCGTAAGATAAAAAAATTGTTTATATTCTTTACATATTTATTAAGCTTCACCAATAGTTTTCAATGTTAATCAAAGCAAGAGTGAGCCTTCTCTCGTACTAACTCATAGTAGAGCTCATCCCACTTCGTTACACCTGTGATACTGTAATAATTATTCTCTTTTTGCCTTTCGAAAGCCTTCAGTCCAAGGATGACCAGACCCTTAAGCCATTCAAACTTTTTCAAAATATTAAAGTCAAAATACAACTTGTTTTTGCTGCCAGAGATTTAATGTTTTAAACAACTTTCCAATAAAAGTAAAAAGAAAAAACACATAGAATTGCGCAGTTATTGTATACTTTATTGTCATTTCGCATAACAGACACCTCTGCATAAAATGCGTGTTTTGTTACTTCATTATTATTCAATTACAATTGTATGTCTGTGTTTTCATAACTTATAGCTTATAAAAACTTCATTCAATACTTAACATTGCATTGAGTCGTTAGGATTGTCGGAGACAAAAATACTAATTTTCTGCACTTCAAACTTTTTGAAGCAAACATATGGATAAAGCCATAGACATGTCGGTCCACTTTTACATTATTCAGGGTTTCAATAGTTTGATAAATTGTATCTAAAATACTGTACAATCATTTTAATAGCAATCTATTTATCAATTTCTTGATAAATCCAAATCTAAAACATTTCATAAATTGCTAAAACCTTTTTAAAGTGATTATTTGCTAAAATTGGTATAATTTTGCCGCTTATGTCGCTCTTATCACTATATTTTTTATTGACTAACTCTGCGATTGTTTGCAAAGTTTCGTGATTAAGGGTTTATTCACTTTTATTCAATTTTTAGTGATAAACATAAATTGTTTTTATGATATAAGTCATGAAACTGCGTGTCTGTTCATTCAATCCAATAAATTTCATAACACTTTGAAATTTATAATTATGAATAAATAAAATTTTACATTAAAATATGAGTTAATGCATAAATGTATTGATTTCCTAACACTTATTGACGCGAATCAAAGCCCTGAAAAGAATTTTGAATTTGATTTCAATACAAACTTCTAAAAGCAAAAGCAATACAAATGAAATATACTCTACAACATATGAGTTGAGCGCAAAAGTAATGCTGAACTAAAAGTTGGTCATCACTTCCAGCCATAACTTCAAGTTTAAGACTAAACTCTCGAAAGGTTTCATTTTTCACTAAATCTTTAAAAATGAGGCCCAACTCATGAAAAGCTCTCAAAATGAGTGCTTGTATTGGAAAAAAGCGGAAAAAGTTGAAATCTTTTAACAGTGCTTTCAATCGTTCACAAGTTTGTAATTAAGGATCAAATGATAGTAAAGGGATAGAAAATGAATAGTTTAAGTAAAATGTGAAACTAAAATCATTTGAAATTCATTACAATCATAATTATTATGGGAAACAATTCTCTACGGATTTAAACATAAAGTTAACAATTGTTTTGAGCCCTAATATATTGATAAAAGTTTTTGAAAGGGAGCTAAAGCTGTTTTAGTACGTTTTAACGTTAGTCATACATATAGTCATAATAAGTCTGTACACGAATGTAATAATAATACTATGAATTTTAGAGTTATAAAAATAATTGCAATACAGTATGAAAACAATACAAAATACAAATGTATACGAAATGAAGTGATGCAACACAACAGTAGTGATGGTAAGAGAAGGGGGAGTCATGCCATGTCTGGGGGCGAAACAAATGTCCCCAATTATAGAGAGCACGTGTTCATTAGAAAAGCAAAGTTTGGTTGGCTTTCAAAAGTTTGCCTCCCTTTTGATGATTTAGTTGACGTCACAACTCATACAACTAGAGATCATAGAAATGTTTGGATGACGTATAAGAATGTTATAAGCGCTCAAAACTCTACTGCGATTTTCGTACAGACCTTAAGCGAAGTTAAAGTGAAACACAGTCTAAAAGTTGTGTTTTCTATCATTATATTGTGCTCTAGTATTAGTCCATTACTTCTGTTTATTATTTAATACTTAGTAAAGACATTGATTTATATTATCAAAACCATTGATTTATTAGTAGTTATTCATCCATTTTTTGATTTATACCCAAAACATATAATTAATGTATAGTTATGTCAACTGCTTTGGTCTCATTCTATGATTTCGGTGATCACTCTTATCGGGTAAGTCAACAAAACAAACAATTTATTAATTATTATGCATTCAATGCTAAGTTTTCATGTATTTTTTCATGTATTTTAAGCTCTCACGTATTCAATACTTCTCTCTCATATCAATACCCTTTATGCTTATCTCAAGCTATTATTTTTTATAAGTTTCTTATGAAACCATCTATTTTGAGATTACTATTAGTAAAACTTTGCTTATTATTTAATATTTGAATTTAATTGAAAAAATGTTGGCAAAAAAGTTGATAATAGAAAATAGGTTATGATGTTTTGAGGTGTCGGACGACTCAGCCATCAAAGCAGGTGTCAAACAAACTAATGGCTATTCACTTATAGACCAATTCAACGCTTGTTTTTGTGCTGAAACAACGATCAAAATATTGTTGTTTTAGAAATAGACAAAAACAAAATGATTAAATGTTAATATATAGTGAATTGATATGTATTATAAATAGTGAGTTGAGTGTAGAGTGACTTATACTTGAATGCATAGTAATATAGATAGTTGTATAGAGAGATGTTAAGATACATGTATATAAAGGTAGTTTAGGTCACGGCACACAAGATTCTTTAGCCAAGAAGTCTAGTTCCGTATGTAGGCTACGAGGGATTGGGGGCTGTCATAGATTCGCACTCATGTGTACCTGATGTGTAGCAATGCTTGTATTTGTGCAACTTTTTTAGCTCTTATTATTATATTGTAATTTCTTTTATAGTCAAACAGCGCATCAACAGCTTTGCAAAACTCTAAAGGTTTTGCGACACAAGTAGACAGAAAGACAAGTCTCTCATCTGTATATACTGTGCAACAAAACAACAACAATAACAACATAACAAATAACAACTTGACTAATAATAATAATAATATTAATAATAATTTAAATAATAATAATGTAAATGTTATAACTCGTCGTGTTGTGACCGCCACTGCGAGTGTCCCAATCAGTTCAATCAACTTAAGCCATTCATCGCATCGAATACAGTCTTCGACCACAACAGTGCCAGTAATGCATCCCAAGAGTCCGATCGGTGTATCCAATAATGCCAATACTCATCCATCGGTGGCTCTCGTGAGAGGCTTATCAACAGGTTCTCAGACGTGCTCTGTTAGTAATAATAATAATACTATTAATGGAAACAACAATAATAAAGAGCATAAGAAATTAGATCGCAGTTATAGTGAACCGGCAGAAAAAAGTGCACAATTGGCTCGAATGAATTCAACGACAACAGTGGCCGGTCCTATGTCTTCACGCTATAAAACAGAATTGTGCAGAAGTTTTGCTGAAGTGGGAACGTGTAAATACGGTGATAAGTGTCAGTTCGCACACGGAGGACATGAACTTAGAGTCATTACAAGACATCCTAAGTTTAAGACTGAAAACTGTAAGAGTTATCACTCGACAGGCTTCTGTCCGTATGGACCGCGTTGTCATTTCATTCATAACAGTGAAGAATCCAAGACAACTATGATTAACAGTCTTTCTGGAGGACCTAATGGTAGTTCTAATGGCGGAACAAACAATGGCTCAAAGACTCGTATTAATGGCGATCAAATGATGAATAACGCGAACATCAATATCAATATGACTATGAATGGCAACAATTCTATGACAAGTAATGGTTTCGGCCAAACCTATCATTCCAACAATAGTTCGCATCCTTTGCGTCCAAAAGCTCTTTCAATTGGTAGTTATAGTTTGGGGTCATCGGGAGAGATCTCACCGCCAAGCAGTCAAAGTGGAAGTCCGACATCGCTTAATAGTTTCTTCACTGAAGATCCATTTAATCCGTTCGCTTCGCCTTCGAATCACGCGTTGAGCTCATGTGCGAACAACGCGTTCTCGTTTTCGCCTGATTTCGCTTCACTCGTCACTACTCAGCATAACAAGAATACAGGACTTTCAACATTTGGTGGATCGCAACCAACTTTATGTCCAGCTTTTCCTTTAGCAACAAATATGAACGCAGACATGAGTGACAATCAGTCCGCAGTCGTGACCACAATATATTCAAAACAATTCACGACCTCACCAACTAATACTACACTTGACCATCACATGAATGGGTCACATGAGGCAACACAAGGTATGGCAACAACACCGCCTCCACAGCCAACTAAAGTGACACCTGTGTCATACCCTATGGCTCCAGAATCACCAGTTGATAGCATAACATCAGAAGTGGAAGCATTGAAATTAGAACAGAGTAGTCTCAGTCCGATTCCTACCTGCAGTTCCCCTCTCGATGCCAGTAAAGGTCTTCCTCGACTGCCTATTTTCACTCGCTTTGCTAATAATGGCAACAACGCTAACAATGACTTGGAATAGATTCACACACAGAGGGAAAAGAGAAGAGAAGCCCACTCTGTGTTGTTCAGAACTATTGTCCATTTCATTGAAACGGGAGAGAGAAAGAGCGCTGGAATTTTGCCCATTTTTCTATTTTATTAAAAGCCACTCTCAGGTACTTTACGATACTTTAAAGCGTATTATTTAACTCGAGGGACCCAAACATACATACTTTTTCACTTTAATATTTACTGATTATCTGCTTTATTAGTCAGAGTGTCCCCAAACAATCGCTCAAAAATTATTTAATATAAAAATAATCATTAATAATATTATTATATTATATAGAAAGTAAAGATTTTATTGTTAAATACGTTTTTATCTGAACATTAGCTGCTTTTACATTAATTATTAGGCGAAATATTATACAAATTATTACTGCAAAACAATTTTTCATTTAATTTAATGATGTCCTTATATTTAATTTTGTAAATTTCTCAGTGATTATAATTATGGTTTAGAAAGTTTGCAGTAGACATGCATTAGGCATAAGCTTTAAAACAATATATGATATGTTATATTGACTTTGCATTTGTTTCATTTCTCATAAAATATCTTTGCATTGCAGCTAAATTTAGATATTTATTATATCAAAAATTTCGTTTATTATATTTAATATATAAATACAAAAACAATAACTTAAGTGGATTTGAACGTGCCTTAAATTATCGCTTATTTTGAGGAAAATTGTTTATATAGTGAGGCAGCGAAGCAGCACTTTCTTCATGTCTTCGATTTCATGATATACCTTATGATTCATTAATTTAATTTTGTTCTCTTTTTTTGTCTTAATTTAAACTTATTTATAAATTATCATTAAAAACACACATATAGAGTAATTTAATCTTTCTATTTAAAGTTTTTTAATGAAGTTTTCGTAACTTATAGTATGTGCTGTTTTAAAGATTGCAATGTTCTTATTTAAATTAATTATTAAAATGCTCATATTATTTAAATTAACGTTAATGTTGTAATAGAAATAATTAATTAGCAAAAGTTATATTCAAAAATATATTGTAAAAACTGTTGAGTTATGCTGTCAGTCGTATAGGTTTTGTAGAAGTTCTGCACCAAAGAAATGTTGATGTCTTGATGACAGTGTGCCTTAATATATAAAAACATATTGTATTCGACCAAATCTTATGGTTATTTAATGCATAATTTTTTATCAAATTTATTATTCAAAAACAATCTCATTCCATAACTAATTCAAAAACAATGTTTTATCTCCATTTTTTCATAATATTTATAATCTATTTTTTTATTTGACTTAACAATCAGTGATTTATCAAATAAAAAATTATAATTTTTGTATTTCAAATATTTTCTGATCCATTTGAAACTGCATTTAAAACTTCAGTGTATAATAAAGTTATAATTTTTCAATTCAATTGTATTGTAATGAGAAAACTAATACTTTTTATTCTATTAAACAGATTAGTTGAAAAAGTTCTTGTAATAAATAGTAAGTTAAAGGTTTATAATAAATTTGATCGCAATTCTTCATTATGAGTGCCATTGATTAATATACAGCCGTTTATACACTTGAATATGGGTTTGAAAATGATAAGTATTGTTGAAGGTTGTTGTGGTCGAATCAGTCGTACGATTCTATATGAGTATATTCTCGTCTTATTTATCTTGTTTGTTAGAAATGAATTGAAAACGATGACCTTTTTATCATAGCTTCTTATCGCCCTTTTTTGAAAGCTTGCAGACTGTCATAGAGAGTATGTATTAGTTGAGTGTGCATTAAATGCATTAAACTTTTCACGGTTTATATATTTTTAAACAAATCAAATCTTTCAGATGCTCATAGTTTTTACTTTTCCCAACATTTTAGCTGTAATTACTCAACAAAGGCATTACTGTTAATTGTGATTCTATTGAAACAATACGATGTGAACTTTTTTATTTCCAACACTATTCACAAACACCATTATCTCATTGAACTAATGAAGGCATGGGTTTTTATTTGCACTTTATTCTTCCCAAAATAAGAAAAACGTTTATGTTTGCATACGATTGCGAGATAATATAGAATAATACGAGGCTAATGTGCACTTATCTCTTAAACTTGATAACTCTGACATCAGTTGTCTCTTATAAAGAAATTTTTCTTTGACTTAAACTTGAGCTCTAATTCAAGAACTTGTGGCGAAGACAATACATTAAATTTGAATTTTATACAATTGAAATTCACAATTAATAGCATGAAAGATAGAGGTTTAACCTTTGGTAATAAATTTGTTGTTGAAAACTGTAAGAATCATCATAAATAATCATCAATTTATATTCATATTCTGTATAATTAGATCGCAATACAAGTATTATAGTTAAAACTCGTAAAACCAAAATTTTAATCTTTTTTCGACACTGTGTCAAAAGTGTTAAACTTCTTTTGAGTTTGTTTTTTATAAGTAGAAAAACCACTTTACAGTTTAATAATTATTATAAATTGTAAATTTTCCCCATTGACTCACTGTACGAATTATCTAATAAATAAATTATTTCGAAATATATGAGCCGTTTTACAGAAGTAGAGCTGGGTCTTGATCGAGGAGAACCTCGAGACTTGTTTTCGAATTGATTTGTATAAATTTTTATCTCTTTTTTGATACTTATTCAGGAAAATGGGTTAAATTAAATCTAATTTTCGAAGCTTTAATATTGAAGTAAAAATTGAATAAAGCTTTGAAACTAAATTGAGTGAATAAACTAGTATTTTTGAATAAAAATGACAAACACTTCAATATTAATGTCTTACTAATGAGTGAATTGCATCTAGAACTTGATAATTAAATGCCTTAAAACTATATCAAGTTTTTAAAGTATAGCTCAGACTCGAGAGCCTTAACTGTAATGAAAATTGAGTTTCAATTCATGGATTTACAAAAGTAGGAAAAACAAGTGTCATATCTTAGTGTCTTAATGCAGGATATTTTTTATGAAACAAATCGTAACAAGTTTTTATCTCTTTAACTTTGAAGATTTCACAACTCCTGAAAGTAAAAAGAAATGATATTTCAGTAAAAATTGAATTATGGACGTCTTGAGGCAGAAATAAATTTTCATTTAATTGATCCGCAAAAAAAGGAAATTCTTTCTCGTTATTCTATGAACTGTTTCAACTGGTTTGATGAATAATAATGAAAATATGAAACATATTTTCAGTTTATTTGTTTCAAGTGTTATTTGTTTGAAGCTTTTCAATAACAATGTTAAGGTTTTATATCTTTTGTATTGAAAAATTCATTCAACAATTTGTTGATTCCATTATACAGTAGCTTTGAATACCTCTTAAACTTAATTTGTTTTCACTTAAAATATTTTATGCTTAAATTCATTCCTTATAATTTACACTTTCTATCAAATACTGTTCAGGTTCTTATCATTAAACGATTTATTTAATGACATCAGAGCGTAAACGGTTTATTCATATTTTATCTTAAATCTATTGCCAAAAGAAATGGTTGTTTATGAACATATTTTGAATATTTTCTAATTTTCTTTTTATAGAAAAGCATTACAGTTTCAAACCTTATAATTATGATCATTAGTTTGTCAGGAGATGAAAGCTGACTATTTTCAATGTAAATATAGTTATGTTTCTTCTAGAACAGTATCTATATCTCATATTAAATAATTTCTAGCTTTTCTTTTTAAACATTTATGGTAAAAGTTGAACGTAAACATTATTTGCCAATTCATATTATCTGTAATTTTTAGTTTATAACTTTTTTTTACAACCATGCGATAGCCTTGAATAACTGTGAATGGTTATAATGGTTGCGCTACAAGTGTGTGCTGTAGCTGTTCGTCATTATGCCTTTGGTAATACTGTACTTTAATAATAATAATAATAATACAAGGGTACCAAATACTGCATTTGCATTGCTTCTACTGTCGAGTGAGAGAGTAATAGAGAGAGAAAGAGAGACGAGAGAGAGGGACGAGAGAGAGGCGAGAGAGAAGAAAGAAGTGGATAGAGGATGGAAGTCGCCCAGTATTTTTGGTGCATGTTGTCCTTGAAAAGCTGTTCACTTATTTGTTGAATGTGTTTTTGAAAAGGAGATACAGCAAAATTTCCTCATTTTCCTCATTGCATCACACATTCACATCCCTTACAACAAAAAAGTCAAAATTAATCATTTTTTCTGTTAGTTTTTATTCTCAATTATCTGCTGAACTTATTTTGTGGGCTAATTTGAAAATAAGTTTATCACGAAAAAAACTTTTACTCCGAATAGAAAGAATTTGAAATCAATTTGCTTTAAGTGGTTTAAGATTTGGATTAATACTTAATTAAAAGCATAAGTTAAATAATACTAGAGTTGAATCTCCATTAAATCTATTGCCATAAATAATTATGTAAAAAGTAATACTTGTAAACAGAATAATCACTTTCTTTGATATGAGTTTTATTGATATGAGTAAAAACTGTACTGACTTGAGTTGAATTGACTTGAGCTTAAATGCGGAATCACATCACCGCTTATCTGTAGCAATAACTGAATTTTGGTGATAAAGTCATATTATATGAGACTTAATTTACACAACTGCGACTGTTGTCCTGGGCTTTGACAAGCACACAGTGCATTGCCATTAGTTTTTAGTCATACATTACATTATTTCCATTGCAAGTACTATTTATTTAGCTTTATGTACACAAAATTAGTCTGAGCTGCAAATGTGTGGTTATGCCATAATACACTTGCCGTTATTGCCATTCGTCAAAATTATGTGCTTTTGTCACATAAAGTACAATATACTGGAAAAAGTTAATGCATTTGTTATTATTTCTTTTGTCGTATTGTTTAAAATAGCAGTAAACACTTTTTGGCACCAGAATAGAAAAATTATCCATTGTTTTACAAGTTAAAAATACGGATATTTATCACTCATTTTAATCATTTTTTAAAATAAATTTTTTATTAAACTCATGTCTATTTCTACTCATGTATTATCGAAAATCATTGCTATCTTTGCTTATTATTTCATATTATTTTTATTACATTCAATTCAAATGAAGTAATGCATCGATTTTTTATCTCAAATAAATGACATTTAACTGAATGAATGTAAAAGTGATAATTATTATGACAGAATCGCTATTAATGTTCCCTTAAGAAAATGAGAATAAAAAGTGCTGTCCAAAAGTCTAATTTATAAACTTAATGAAAATGTTGAAGATTTACTTGAGAATTTGACAGTAGAATTGCGTTTCATTTGACATTCACAATAATATAACCAAAATAAATATGATAAACACAACAATTGTTTGATAAAGAAATGTTACATAACTAATTGAAAAGTTCAATACAGGTTTAATGATTATTTACATTACACTCGCAAAACAATGTACAATATTTATATGTAATGAATGCAATTGTGCTCACAATTACAGAAAATCATTATATATATGTGTGGAGAAAATGACTGCAAGACTAAAATTAAGAATCATTTGTCAGACGCATTAAACAAGAAAAATAATTACCATTTCTGTCAGATTTTAGGCCGAAACTAAACCTTAAATCGTCAGTAGAAGTGATTTGTAAATACAAATAATCAGAATTTTGCATTATTTTCCAAGAATTTTGTTTATTTTACAAATGATTCCCTTTAATAGAGTGGTTCTATAGCTCACAGCCTTTGGGTCATTCGGGGGCTATGATTATGAGCTGTCTCTCAGTTCACAATTTCTGAGACCTAGTCTTCATGGACAAGAGTAATGATGATTAAATCCCTCATTATTTTGTGGATTGAATTTGAAAGTCTATTGAGATTTAGAACATTTCACCCAAAAGAAAAAGTGTAAGAAGAGTGTTCAGTGAACTCTTGTTATTGCGATAGCGATAGCCTGGTTAGAATAGTTAGCAATATTATAATACTATTGGCCTTACTCTGAACACAAATGAAGAACAGTCCAACTTAACGTTCATTTAAGTTCAAATGCGTTTTTCCTGCTGCGAGTTCTAGGAATGCCTAAACATCAAATCAGTCCTATTCAAATGTTGCACATGTCTAGGCATCTAAAACTATAGTTTACAAAGTTTGTAAACACTTCTGCTTTATTAATCAAAGATAACAAGAGGGGGAAACTAATCCCTGCTATAAAATTATAGTATCAAAAGTTGAATAACAATAATAATACGATATGTACTATCAAGTGACTCAGTGAATGTTATTTATTTCTCTTCCTTATAGACATGATAATAATTTGTTTAAATCGTTGTTATGTTTTTGGCGAAAGTAAAAAAACATATGAAACATATCCATATAAGTATATGTTATTATGTTCTGTTCTATATTTATAACACTATGTAGTCATAGAACACAATTAATACTTTTAGACTACAGTTAACTTACATTCTTATTAAATAAATCATTTTGTTATAGATTCCATTTACAAAGGATTAGTTCTTATTTCATAATTCTTGTAACTCAAGCAAATATTTATTACTTTTGTCATTTTTTGATTGATTATTCAAATTTTATTATGTTTTTGTTACATTTTCTTAGCATAATAAACATAGTAATGCAGCCATGCATACAACTTTTCATCTTTTTTCAGTCAATTCTCACATCTCATCATTTATTCACATGAAGGCAAACAATCAAAAAGATTTGAAATTTTATTGAAATTAAGAGTA
>JAQFZT010001303.1:0-15967 GCA_034696325.1 Camisiidae sp.
GTGTAGTTTCATGTTATTCGTATAATTCCTTTCGCGCTCTTATAATTGAAACAGTAATTTATCAAACGATAGTACTGATGATTCATGAAAAAGAAACAATAATGAAAGTAGATTTAAGTCTTTTCTCAATTTCAGTAAAAGATTAAATTTGAGATAAAATACAGATTCAATCACAAAATATTCAATTAAATGCCTTCGGATTAATATAATAGAATCTATTTTTTCTACATTTAACTAAATTTTTACAAAGAAAGCTATAAAATGTATTTGAAATGAAGGATTCAATAACAGATTTCATGTTTTGGATTTATATGAAACTGATCGAAAAATTTTATTTAGAAATCATAAGTTAATAGCAAGTTACCGGATGTACAATCAACTGAATATTCACAAAAAATACTTTTTAAAAATTCAATGTATTCAAAAATTTATTTTTCATTTTTATAAAAGCGTTACAAAATTGTGATTTAAATTATGTAATAAAAGATTAGAGAAAAGTTATAAAATGCGTGGTGTGAGAAAATCCAGTTAACTTTCAGGCAATTATCTATTCTAACGTCTCCAAAG
This sequence comes from Camisiidae sp., assembly GCA_034696325.1. Taxonomy (NCBI): domain Eukaryota; kingdom Metazoa; phylum Arthropoda; class Arachnida; order Sarcoptiformes; family Camisiidae; species Camisiidae sp. The sequence continues at coordinate 568 of JAQFZT010001303.1, forward strand.
TCCAAATTGTGGTATTCCAGTCAAATATGGGTTCAATATATGGGGGTTTTGGTATCCATGGTATGCAATTTTGCTGTGTCCGTCCTGTGCGATCTCTCCAACTCCAGTCAAGATTGGCTGTCCATGTATTATGTATTGAGCCAATGATACAGTGATGATGGCCAAAAATGTTAAAGTCAACTGAAATAGAAATAACCGTTCAAATAAATATTTATAGAATACAAGAAAATTACAGTAATTTTATATTTCTATATCAAATAAAGTCAAAACATACCAAAAATTTCATTTTCGAGTTTATTGAGTGAATTAATTTTTAAACTTGAAATTAGTTTTGAGAGTCAAAAGGATTTGTGATGTTTGGTTCAAAACTTTTACTCCTTTTATACTCCTTTTTGAGACTTGATTTAAATTCTAACCTGTCTTTATAGTCATGAAAACATTGACATTTGGAAAATGCTGACAATCATATGAATCAAGAGATAAGTTTAAGTGAGGTTTAGTATTCCTCTCTTTCCAGATTTAATTAAAGAGTTTCTTAAAGAATCCAGTTTTTAGCTCTCATTTCTCATAAAAAGTGATAATAAAAATATAGAATATTTTTTTTTGCAGATTAATCTGAGAGGCGCCTCAAGTTTAAAATGTAGTTTGTCTTCAAAATTATTATGACTTAATTCGAATCATATTTTTTATCGACAAATCTTTGATTACTAGGGTTTCTCACATTATGGAGTGCACTAATTCTAGTTTAAGTATGACTTAATTGCAAGGAATGCTTCTTTCTTTGATCGATCAGTATTTTGAATGTTATTCGTTTTCAAATAATCATGTGTTTAATGGATTTTAAATTTTCATAAAAGGCTTCGAAACAAACAAAAAATGTATTGAAGATCATAATTAAAAATGAATAGCGTTTAGCATTTACAGGTTTTTAGAAATGGTTTAGGACTTGAAATATTCGGCATATATTTGAAATTGCACATTAACATGAAAGATTTGTTTTAAATAACTCAATTATAGTTTTAATCAAAGATAGTTGAGTATATTATTTAAATAGAACTTTACGCATTTCTTAAGTATTAACTTAAATGAATATTTCACTTTATTTTGAAGAATATAAATGATAAAACAAATGTTTATATAATAGCATAAACTATTTCAAACACTTACATCATTGCGAAAAGATTCTTGAGTTTCTTTTCTACTAAAAAATGTAACCCAACCCCTACTTTAAGATATTTTTAACATAAATAAAAATTGGTTTAAAAAATAGGTCTTAATTCAAGTTCTGTTCTATATTCTATAATTTTGACTTTCATAAGAATCTTCTTTTAAAATTATTTTATATGAAACAGGACTGTATATGGATTGTGTAGCAATACTTAACGAGTTCTGATTTTGAATAATGAAAAATCTTAAAATTTTGCATTTTTAAATTTATACTACAATTAAACTCTTCAATAATTTTTAAATTATATAATTTTATAGACATTATTTTTAAATAAAGATGGACAGATGAAATTTACAAATTTATGAACTAATTTGCTTATAATTTGAATTAAAAACATATTTTTTAACTTTTCTAATTTTATATTTACTCATAATCATGTAACTCGTTTACCTGTTGACGACCGTTCAATGTTTTGAATTTGTAATCAGAAAATGAAAAATTTGAATCACTAGAAAAATTTACGATCTCTTTCAATACAAAAAACCTTTATATAAACCAGAATTTGAACATTTAAATATTTCTCTCAAATTATTTTGAAAATTAAATAAAAATTCCGTTTATTACATGACAAAATGGTTGAAACATAAATACTAACTTTGACACTGAATTGAAATTTTATTTCTCTCTCTCTCTCTCTCTCTCTCTCTCTCTCTCTCTCTCTCTCTCTCTCTCTCTCTCTCCTTTCTTTCTTTAATAATCTGTCAGAATGTAATAAAATTAATTTTAAATGTTTAAATAATTAATTATTTTGTAATTTATCTTTTACAGTAAAACTTGTATCGAATCAAGATGGAACATTCATTGTTGGCTAAAATTTTACTATTGTTGTTGTGTTTACATGGTCATTTATGCCAGACAGTGCACCTCAGACCGAGATTGTTGCATGGGTACTGATGCATTTGGTATTGTTCCGTTAAAGGTCGAGCGTAACCGATGTTTAATCTGGTATTTAAATAAAATAGTTATACGATTTCTCAAAAAATTTAATATTAAAGTGTAATTTTATTATTAAATCGCTTGATATATTAAAGAAATAAAGATATGCTATTTATAATTAAATAGTACTTGATATGTTATCAAAGTTTTGTACATTTATTTTATTTCTCTTTTCGAAAACAAATTCTACAAACTTTTCAGACAAACAGAATAAATCTAAATATGTATTTAAGTTTCTTTGAGAAATTTTGTTTTTAATTAAATCTTTTAGAAATTGATTACATTAATAATTAGATTGATTTACCAAAACATAAATCTAATTTGGTTTTAATGTAAGTTTGGAATAAATTGTATATTCGCTTTTTCAGAACATTTGACTGTTTTCCCAGGGCATCTAATCATAATATCAAGAGTTGTGGACACATTAGTTAATCCACCATTTGAACACTTATTTGAATCACTTGTTGATAATCTATAAGCTTGAACTATCGAACTTCCTTCACACATACCTGCATTAACGACACCACTCGATTCTAAAACAATTTGTCCTAAAAATGATACAAAATCCATTTTATCTAATATCTTATAATTTCAATGGTATTCATTATATAACATTGAATAAAATAGAGACCTGAATTATTCGCTAAAATGAAATTACTAGTGGTGTTAGTAGTTGTATACGGATTCCAACGTAAAACAGTTGTTGCATTAATACCCAAACCATTAGAACATGTAAATTCTCCGCCAAATAATGCTGTTATTTTCATGTGAGCACTACTTTGAATGTTATCGATTACATAAGTGCAGATAACATTTTCTCGGGATATGTTTATATAAGAAATACCTTATGTATAAAAACAAATTATATTATTCAATTATTTATTTCAATTTTAGTGTAAACTAAATTCAAGTGTTAACCAATTTTTAAAAAAGGGAGGGATAATGTTATACCATGTAATATACCTTATATTATTAAACAGTATGCCTTTTAATTAAATTATCAAATACCATTAAAATTAAATACAAATAAAATTAAATAAACCTATACTTACATATAATATAATTGAGGTATGTTAATGTAAATAACAATAATATAAAGCCCTTCATAGTTTTCCACTCAAATATTCACAGATAGGGATAGATTGATTTACTAAAATATAAATCTAATTTGGGTTTAATATAAGTTTGGAATAAATTTTATATCCGCTTTTTCAAAACATCTGACTGTTTTCCCAGTGTCTCTAATAGTAATATCAAGAGTTGCGAATACATTAGTTAACCCATCATTTGAACACTTATTTGAATCACTTGTTGATAATCTATAAGTTTGAACTATCGAACTTCCTTCATATACACCTGCATTAACGACACCACTCGATTCTAAAACAATTTGCCATAAAAATGATACAAAATCCATTTTATCTAAGATCTTATAATTTCAATGGTAATATAAAAATATATTTATGTATTTAATGTATATAATGTAAATAAAATGTATATAGATTAATTGTTTTGATATTCTTTTCCTGAAGAAAATTTTCAATCTTCTAAACCCATAATTTTTTTTCAATTATCATGAAAATATTTCAGAATTAGAGGATTTTAGATTCTGTTCTAGTACTTAAAAATAGAGATATTTCTCTAAACATTTCAATATTGGAGGTTTTTATATTTTTCAAATTTCACGACCCCCCCCGACCTGAGCTAGACCCTACAAAATGTACACTACTGCTCTGTATTAAGTGTTCAATATAATACATCTTTCGTTTATTTTAAGCTCAAGTTTCAATTTTTGTTTATGTAATGTGGCGAAGCCTTCATTTTGTTATTATTGTGTTGTAGCCACTTTAAAGATGAAAAAAAAATTTCCGGTTCATCTTTTTCTAATACTGATTCTAATGATGCCGATGTGGTCTCAGTGAGATTATCACAGCCGAAGTTTTATTTGCTTACAAATTTAAAGACGGATCTTGTTGTATAGATTAATACTGACATAAAGTCATTGACATACTGTAGTAGGAATCCCGTCTTTGATACCGGCCATAAAGGATTAATAACATTTATGTGAAGTTTCATTAAATCAAAGTCACGTCTTTTTTGTAAATAAAGTAAAAATTACCTGAAATTCCATTTCTTTCTATTTGGAACTGTTATACCAGTATAAGAGGAGAAAAATATTTGTTTTTGGAAAAATAGATTTTATTGGCTTCTTAAGAATCAACTTTTTTCTCATTGAATTTTTTTTATAAAATTGGAGCTATTTTTTAATAATCATAACTCGGGTCTCTTTCTTATTCGAATTTCTTGAATTACATAAACTCCTTTTAATGAATTTATTTATATTTTCATGTATTTATGAAGTCTTATATTAGATATAAAACTTGTAATTTTTTTCTTAAGTATTTTTTAAAGTCTAGAGCTCGGTATCGGTTCTCGCCCGACATTTTCCATTTCGGGTCTGACCCGAGGAGAACCTCGAGACTCTTTCGGGTCTCGAAATTGATTTCTATAGCTTTCATACCTGTATTGATAGTTGTTTCAGGAAAAAAAATTAACTTCTTATCTAATTTTTGAAGTTTTGACAGAAAAATCATTATTTTGAAATTTTTAAAACTAAATTTAGTCAATAAACTCATATTTAAACTATGAATTAGCTAAACATTTAGAAATTAACCATTAAAATGCTTTAAAACTATATCAAATTTTTGAAAATTCGAGAATTTCGAGAGTTAGTCGAGACTCGATCGAGACTCGAGTCTCGAGGCAACAAAAAATTCAAGACTCGAGAGTCTCATTTCACGAAAATACCGACCTCTATTAAAGTAATAAAATAGCATATTTTTATCATTAAGTTATTAAGCAATTGAATTCTAATCAAAAGAAATATGTTCATTAAAAAGTAAAAAATACCCACATTTATTATTTATCATATCATATACTTTGTGAGTTTGCGCTTTAACTTAAAATTTAAAATTAATATATTCAATAACTCTATCAGGTTAGTTTCTAAAAATGCTCTCTTTACTGATCAAAATTGACTTCAAATTCTTTTACACATTCTTTATTAAATTCCAAAAATTCAAATCCGGGTTTCATGAGATTTTCATCTTTGAAATATTATTTTCTAAGATTTTAAAATAGCCCCTTCTTTTGCATCTTTCATTAATAAATATATTTTTGTCAAAATATTTGAGAATTGAATTTTAGAAAATACGAAAATTTTAAGTTCAATGAAAGGATCGTTGCCTAAAAATATCATAAAATTGATGGTACAAGGTTTAATGATACAACTTTCAAATTTTATCCTCTAAGCTTTTTAATTCAAAATGTCTTATGCATACCTTAAATTGAATATATTCTTCTTAGAATATTTTATGATACAATTAATATACCATGATAACTTTTAATGAAATAAACTGAATATTCAACGAAAAAATCTAAAACATTTGGATGCATTAAAAAATTTATTTTTTCATTTTATATAAAAGCGTTTCAAAATTGAGATACAAATTATGTAATAAATGATTAGAAAAAGTTTTTAAAATGCGTGGTCTGAGAAATTTTGGTCAATTATTGGGCAATTATCTATTCTAACGTCTCCAAAGTCCAAATTGTGGTAATCCAACCAAATATGGATTCAATATTGGATTTTGGTATCCATGGTATGCAATTTTGCTGTGTCCGTCCTGTGCGATCTCTCCAACTCCAGTCAAGATTGGCTGTCCTTGTATTATGTATTGAGCCAATGATACAGTGATGATGGCCAAAAATGTTAAAGTCAACTGAAATAGAAACAATAATTCATAGAATTCAATAAAATCACAATAATTGAAATAAAATAAAATCAAATAAGTCAAAACATACCAAAAATTTCATTTTCGAGTTTATTGAGTGAATTAGTTTTGAGAGTCAAAAGGATTTGTGATGAGTGTCCAAAACATTCACTCCTTTTATACTCCTTTTTGAGACTTGATTTAAATTCTAACCTGTCTTTATAGTCATAAAAACATTGACATTTGGAAAATGCTGACAATGATATGAATCAAGATATGTTTAAGTGAGCTTTATATCAACCCTTCCTTTTCAAGATAATTAAAGAGTTTCCTAAAGAATCCAGTTTTTTAACTCTTATTTCTCATAAAAAGTGATAATAAAAATATTTTTTTCACAAAGTAATCCTTCTGGCGCCTCAAGTATTGACTATGGTTTGTCTTCAAAATAGTCATATCAATTTGAATGATTTTTTTAATCTTCAATTGGGAATGTTTTACTTATTGAAGAGCATTCAACTTCAATCAAAATTTCACTTTACTTTTAAGAATATGAATGGCAAATATTCAAATGTTTGAGAATCACTCAATTAGAAATTAGAATAAATTTTTCATTTTTACAAAAAAAAATGTGACCCCAACTTCATTGTTGTCATTCAAAATATTTGCAGATTTTCATTCATAAAAACTTTATATTAATTAGAGTTCTGTTTAATATTTAATAATTTTGACTTTCATAAGAATAATCTTTTAATATTATTGTTTTTAAAAGAAGACTCACTCAATTCTATAACTTATGGTTCAATTGATTCAATTGGTTAATGAATTCTGATTTGATCTTATTGTTACCTACAGATGGACTCTAATGACTAAAACGAATCTATAACTTGTTTACTTATAAAATTTATTTTTAATATTGTCTAAAATTTTATATATCAACTCAAAAATATGATACTCTCTTAACTCATTCTCGTTTAATCATTAAAATACGATTCTCTTTCATTGCAAATATACTAATATTTAAGAGTTTAACCATTAGCTAATTTTTCATTTCCTCAGTTATTCTTAAATTTATTTTTTATAAACTCAATATAAACTCAAAATTCTGCTAATTATAATTATTTGATTTTTAGAACTAAATAGATGAACAATAAATTTGATATTGAATTGAAAATTTTATTTTTAAGTTCAAATTATGAATACATCTAAGAATTCAATTCTTATAAAAAGTAATTTAAATCATAAAAACAAATTTATATAATTGAAAGATTGATATTATTAATAAAGCATTGAGTGTATGAATGCATTATCTTCTAAATAGACCAAAAAGGTTGAGCTGAGGCTGTAATACTTGATCATAAGTAATGAGTGGATTGAGTTCTTGATTTTGAAGTCCGTGATGAACGATTTTGCTGTGTCCGTCCAGTGCTATTTCACCCACTCCTGTCAAGTATGTGTCCAGTACTGGTTGATAGATAACGGATGCCATCGAGACAGTGATTATGGCAAAGAAAGCCAGTGTCAACTGTAATGTATAATAAATAGAAATTTTTATTAAATTGTTAATGAAATTAAAGAGAAGAAATCAAAACATTCGCTCAATACTTACCAAAAATCTCATTTTAAAGCTTATTGAGTAAGATTTCTTTTAAACTTGTGATCAAGTTTTTAGAGTGAAAGCGAGTTGTTATACAGACCCAAAACTTTCACTCTTTTTATACTAGTTTTCAAAACTTAGTTAATACAGTTATCTGTGCATTACTACTAACATAAAGTCATTGACATACTGTAGTGGGAATCCAGTCTTTGATACCAGCCATAAATAATTAGTAACATTTATTTGAAGTTTTATTGAAGTCACGTCTTTTTACAGATACTGTAAACATTTTCTCGAATTTCATTTTCTTCATTTGAAACTGTCATATAAAAAGAGAATCACTTTTGTTTCTTGAAAAAGAAGATTTTATTGGCTTCTAAAGAATAAAATTCTTTGTCATTAAAATTTTATAATAAAATCAGAGCCACCTTTTCGATAATGATTACTTGAGTCTCGTTTAGACACAGGAATTTATGCTTAAACTAGTTCTAACATTTGTGATCCAAACCAAACTGAAAACTCAATTTTCTAAACCAAATCAAACAGAACTGAAGCCCTCGAATTTCAACCTTAACCGAACCAAACCTGAAAATGTTGACCGTAAGCAAAGCCAAGAACCAAATAAATTAATGAGAAAAAATACTTTTTTGTGATATAAGTTATGTATTCAAATAATACAACCGAATGACTTGAAATATAGTATTCAAAAATTAACAGTTTTAAATTATTTTTATTAAACGTTCTTCTCACATATCAAATTCTTTCACATTAAAATTTTATAATAAAATCAGAGCAATCTTTTAGATAATGATTACTTGAGTCTCAAATATGATGATACTCATTTCAACTAATTTTCACAATTTAAAGCAATTCGAGGGAAAAACTTTGAAATAACGTCTTTCGATATACTGAAATACACCATTTTTACACAAGTCTTTCTACGGATTGAACTGAAAAGCCAGCCTTTAATATTCATAGAAGTTATTGCTTTAAAAACTCAACCTTTATTTAACTTAGTTGTTTGAAATTCGAATAATTGATAATTTCATCATTTTAAATGATATCAGTTCACATATTGTATTGAATCTAATAATACTTTTCAATTGAATAATCAATGTTTAAATGTTTCTCAAAATTGTAAATTTCTTGTAAAGTTATTTTTATTGCATTATTTATTTATTTATTTATTTATTTATTGAGAAAGTAAGGATTTTATTTGTGTTCTACACAAAAATATTATTTATTGCATTATTGAAATATTTTGTTTTTCTTTTTGACCGATAATCAAAATGTAAATCAGTTTGATGTCGGCATTTTCATGATTTATTGAGTTAACATTAGCACTTCGTCACCTGAGAATTACCAAATCGAAAAACTAACTTTACGAGAAAAATGACTTCAAAGCTTTAATCTTCCATAGGATAACATTGATTTACCTCTATTTGCACCTGAGATTGTAAGCGAACCGAAAACAATTTTGAGAAACAGATATGACCAAAAAGTCAGGAGAATAACAAAGTATGTGGGGTCCCATATGTGAATGATCTATTTCAGAAAAATCAGGTTTAGAACCTTATTGTTCTCAGGTCACTGAATAGTGGCTGAATAAAGCCAGAGGGAGAATACTGTGAAATATGTATAAATAAATTTTTGGAAGCCATTATTATGAATGCATATAAATATGGATAGATAAGCTCTCGATATCGATACTCGAGTCTTGTCCAAGAGGACAGGAATCAATAATCAAATAGCCAACCCCTTTGCACTTTTTTCTCTAGCTGTGCATTTGTTAGGATCCCTACCAATATTTGAGCATTGGAGCAATCTTTTAAGTTTAGTTTTAAAAATCATAATAATATATCATGAAGAAGATCACAAGAGATTTAAAATCATGAATCATCAACACTGTAAATGCAATAGTTCGGTATAAATTTGGACTTTTTGATACAAATAAATAAAAATTATTACATTTAAAATTTGAATTCTTTAAGTTTTTAGAATTGAAATTAGAAATAAATAGACTCTTTTCAGAATATTTAAAAATTTTATTTTTATAACATGAAGACTTTGAATGAAATGATCTGAATATCCACAAAAATCAAAACTTTTTGGATGCATTAAAAAATTTATTTTTTCATTTTTATAAAAGCGTTACAAAATTGTGATACAAATTATGTAAAAAATGATTAGAAAAAGTTTTTAAAATGTGTGGTCTGAGAAATTTTGGTCAGTTATTAGGCAATTATCTATTCTAACGTCTCCAAAGTCCAAATCGTGGTAATCCAGTCAAATATGGATTCAATATTGGATTTTGGTATCCATGGTATGCAATTTTGCTGTGTCCGTCCTGTGCGATCTCACCGACTCCGGTCAAGATTTGTTGTCCCGGTAGTATAAATTGAGCCAATGATACAGTGATAATGGCCAAGAATGCAAGAGTCAACTTAAAAAGAAACAATAATTCATAGAATTCAATAAAATTACAATAATTGAAATAAAATCAAATGAAATAAAGTCAAAACATACCAAAAATTTCATTTTCGAGTTTATTGAGTGAATTAGTTTTTAAACTTGAAATTAGTTTTGAGAGTCAAAAGGATTTGTGATGTTTGGTTCAAAACTTTTACTCCTTTTATACTCCTTTTAAAGGACTTTATTCAAAGTCAAACCCATGTTTAACTATCGCCATAAGTCGATGACATTATTGAAATCTAGAATATGCTATAGTTTAAAAGGATTAAATTGTTTTTCTTCAAATCAAAGTCAAGTTTTCTTCAAAGATGAGATAAATTTTTTTTGCATCAAACATGAATTCGCGGGGTTTTACTTACTTTAACTGTCATATGAAAGTAAAACCAATACCAACTACTTTTTTACAGATAAAATCCGTACGGCGTCTGTAGAGTGATGTTTGTCTTATAAATAATTCATTAGTTAACAGTAGGGTTATCTTTTTAATGATCATATTTTGATTCTTGTATTAAAAGGGTTCACTAACTTTTCTCAACTCTCTCCAAGACTTTAATGGGAAATAAGATCTTTCTTTGATAAGCAATGAAATAATGCGAAATGTCATTATTTATATTTTTCAAGTTCATTAAAAACTATATTTATTTCAAGTGAAAATTTATTTTAGTCTTTTTGTGTTTTTCGAAAAATGTTAATCATAGGTACAATTTATATTGAGTTATCAATTTTTCAGTCACAAAATATTTTTATGGACCAGTCTCTGAGTTAGAAATTAAAAGTAATAACTTTTTATTGTCTTCTGTGAATTTTCACCATTTCTGTTAATAAATATATTTTATCTTTAAAATCGAGATAAATTATTTTTCAAGTAAATGCCTAACTTTTTTTTGTTAATATTCATATATATTAAATGGGATTCAATGCCACTCTTTTAAGGCATAGAAAATATGTGTTTATTAAACCATTTTTTAAAAAACAAAACATGAAAACCATTCCGGGAATTCTCATAACTCATTCATAAGTGCTTTTTAGTTAAAATGAGAACTGATTAAAAAGATTTATTTCTCTGACTCTTTGATATTTGGATCAACTCAGAATTGGATACTTTATTATAAAATAGTTTTCGAGGGACTTTTTTTACTCTTCAAATAACGAGTTAAATATAGAGTATTGATCTGAATAATGATTTCTTTACACAACGGGAGAAATATACCAAAGAATCTTTTATTCTTCAATAATATGAACACTGTTTTTATCGGAATATTTTTATCTAAAAATGATCAATAAATGAAAAGCTAAATTTTTTGACTCATTTTTAGATAAAAGGAAATAATTCAAAAATCAAATTTGTTTCAAATTTGTGAATATTTTGTATATAAAGAGAAAGTATCTCTGCATAGGTTTATGAACTAATGTATGAGTTTAATGGGTTTTCAGTTCAAGTATTTGTATTGCACTTATAAAGCTCGAAATGTTTAAAATTAGTTTTATCATCTCTCTCTCTCTCTCTCTCTCTCTCTCTCTCTCTCGATGCAGTGCAGATGAGACCTCAACGACCGAAAGTGCAACACCACCATCAACATTACCACCACACCCACACCCTAAAGCACATCCCACACGAGGATACGGAGGACAGCATAGGAGACCACCTCATAGAAGAATTCAACGAAGTTCTGATTCACAGAATCTTGATTTAAAAACTTTATCAGTCGTTGGAGTGATTCCTATAGTTATTTAGAGAAAAATCTGTAGTTTTATATCCAAAAAACAAATTTTAAACCGGGGGTTTTTTCTAAAATTTATTATTTTTGTGTTCTGCTCTTTTTCAAATTAATAATTTTAGGCAATAGCTATTTTATTTGACACACTTTTTAAAATTCGAGTTTTAATTCACAATAGCATTAGAGAAAAAAATACTGCATCTACTCCTCGAATTAATTTATAACTGATCCACTAATTTATATTTTCAGTTACAAACATATACTAGACTATTATAGACATAGAGAGGCTATTCAAATGACATTTCATTTCAAATAAAAGTTCAAACAATTAGTATTAATAGTAATTTTCGTGACTTCAATTTTAACCCTTGATTAACATGCAATTTTAACAGGAATTGACCAAATTCTGTTTTTCATGTAAACTTTCATTCAAATAAATAAAGGATGAAATGTATTTTTAAATCGAAAAAAATGTCTTGAGCCTTCATTCGAGACCTGATTCACAGCTTACCTGTAGCTTTTAGTCTTTTGCTTCATAATGAATCCGTGTTTTTTCATATACTTTTATTAATATAATGTTGTTTTAACTTTATAATACTAGTACAGTTAAGTGCAGTCAGCTTTTATAATTTATAACCTCTTATTTGAATATGTTTTTTATATGCATTCTACTATAAGTAATGAACTTGACAATATTTCATTCATGAGCCTCACATTTTATCTAAACATTTTATTTTTGATTTTCTCAAAATGTAAAGCAAATGCAATTACTTTACCAGTATATACTGATAGGGATATTTCAATTAAGGTGAAAACCCCTAAGACTAACCTTCTTTAGAAGAAAACCGAATCTCAATTTTGAGTCAATAATTTTGGTTCTAATAAAAATGATAAAATATTAGTTTATTTCAATTGAGTGTCAATGAAACTTGAATGTAATTGAATCTCTGAAACTTATTTAGCATGAGCAATCAAACAATAACACATATCTTGGAGTTCATTCTTTCCTAAGGTTTGTTGTCACACCTGTTTGTGGTAACTATAATTGAATGTCAAAAATATTGAATTTGTAATAAAATGAAGCCTAAGAAGGGCTCATCAATTTCTTAATAACTACAGTATATCTTCTATATACGCTTGTAATAAATATCTCAATTATGATAAAAAAAATTCTGAATTTCTTGAAATAAGTTATGGCTTACATTTAGGAATGAAATAATTGGTTTTATTTGACAGCTATTAACTAAACTTCGGTAAAGTTTAAACCATTTTTTCATACTTTCGGATAGAATTTAACTTAATTTGTCATCAATCAAAAGATATTTAGAAAAAATATATAACGGACTTATAAAAGAGATACTTATTTTTTCCTATTGCTTTCTTATTGATAGCATCGAATCAAAATATTTGTTTCGAATACATTTTAAAAAACTTGAACCGGTTTCAAGTAAGTCATTCTGTATTCGAAAAACGAATATGAGTTTAAGCTCAGAAATACAAGCATCAGCTTATCTTACAATGGTTTGATGCACGAACATATGGTCTGGGTTTCCGAAATTGAGTGTCAACGGCTTCATGACTGTAGTTAAAGATTAAATCAAGTCATTTGAAACAAGCATAAAAGGAATTTAAATTTTAGGACCGAATCATAATAAACTTCAACCTCTCAAATACATGTGAACCCCTTTTTGCCACATAATTGCTGCCCCTGTGCTTCTAGACTCACATTATATCAAAATAAACCAATAAAATTCTCTCAGAATAACTTTCATTTCAACTTTATTTATATTTATTTCTATTCAAAGAAATAAACAAAAAACAAAAGATTAGGTAATCACAGAAAATTTGATCTCTGATTTATTGTTTTAAAAGATGTTTAGAGATAATAGTTCATAAAAGTCAAGTTTTTGTGACTAAACTTCAGACATGAACTTTATTTTTTGAGCCAAATGTTTCAAGTTCTTCTAATTTGAGCTCATTTTGTACCAACACGTTTTCAGTGGTCAGCCTTTTCGATATGTGGACCAATATTTTCAAACCAGGCTAACAGTGTATTAATCATTTTGATTATTATGTGGGGAATCATATTATTATAAAATATATTTCAAGCGCTTTATTTAAATACCTTTCAAATTGAAACATTTTAATCTTAAACGAACGAAATATTTATTCATTTAGATTACTGTCTAAAAAGTAGTTGTTTTCCAATAAAATATTTTCATTAAGCGATTATGAATCCATTGGTATTCAGTTGATATTTGTTTAAATTGATATTAAATTGTTAAATATTATTGATTTTAAAGCATGTATTTATTTTAATTTTTGAGTTCCTCTCCTTTTCTGATTGGGCTTTAGCTAATCTACTAGAGATCTCAGCATTTAAATGCATTAATGCGAAAGTATGTTTGAAAATATTGCCATATATTTTGAACGAGTTGCGTCACGAATGCCGAAGTCAGATATGACGAATGGGTTTTTACATAGTCAGGAACGCCGAATATAGAGAAAACCCTAATTCAGCTAATTTTCCTATCAATGAATTACTTTTCAAGCGATCACTGAAATAATTCATTGTTATGTCCCAAAGGAGTATCAATAAATTCAAGATAAGGTCAATTTATAGAAAAGCTCGAATTCAAACGAATGACCGTTTCCATTAATCTCATTAAATTGAAGTTTTGGTTTAAATGTGTATTCATAAATAAATTTGTTTCACTAAGTAAAACATTACTGATCAAACTTTAGCATTTTTATAAGTTAAAAAATTAAATTTAATTGCTAAAACAAATTATGCCATTCTGTTGTATAACAGTGAGAAATGCTCGAGTTTTGCATTGCTTCAATCAATGATACCCTTATGAATGAGATTCAGTTTCTTTAAGAAGAATGAAGAAAAATGGAATCTGAAAAAAGGGTTTACTCTATATTCGGCATTCCTGACTATGTAAAAACCCATTCGCCATATCTGACTTCGGCGTTTATGACGGCACCCATTTTGAACATACTGTATATTGATAAAATTTTCTCAAATCCGCGTGGTTTATTATAAACTAATGGTTTGTAAAACTCAGCAATCATTTCTTTTATTTATACTATTTTTATTGTGTGAATTCATAATTATTTCTTACTTTTTTCCTGATGACAACGTAAAAATTTTTACAAAATCAATATGATTTGATAATTTGGCTGTCAGCTCATTTAATTCAACTCAATTACTACAAAAGCTTTATCCGTGAATTTTATCTTAAAATTGTATTGATAGCAGCAAATTGTAAATAAATGCTAAAAGTTTTTAAAATCAGGTAATATTAGATCTGCTCATTCCAAAAAGAACTGATATTAAAACAAGAATTAGCTCGAAAAAAGTGTGCAATATCTCTATTATCATATTTACATACTGTATTACCATTAAGTTTATTTTAAATAAAATTTCTGGTGTGATCTTATTATAGAATATGTGATCCATTTTCAAATGCTGAGTTCACTTTTTCATTCCTCGCAATCACATGTGTTATCAAATATAATAAAAATTAACGTTAAGCTTAATAGTATTCATTCATCAATTCAACCCAAGCAATCTTTTTTAGATAAAAATTATGTACATAATTACCCATCAAATTTTAGGTAGTTTTAATTGAAATTTAAGTATATTTATGTATCTAAAAATTATTGCTTTTAA
>JAQFZT010001304.1:0-15966 GCA_034696325.1 Camisiidae sp.
GGCATAACTTGTAGATCACCCGGAAATAATTAAAATTCGGAAATTCTCGGGCCTACAAAAGTCCGGTCGATTTTCGGAAATTTTTTAACTCCGATACTATTGATTTGCGAGAAATGAGATAACAATATTTTTTGCTCAGCTTAAGTTATAGATTCAGAATATAAAAATTATGTCCAAAATCCCTGGCCTACATATCTCCGGTCGGACCCTGATTGTCTTAGGAACTTTAATATGAAATCTATGCATAAGATAACCAATCAATGAACTCAATTTATGCTCCTGTTGGTAGTGATGTCCAAAGCTCAAGCGTGAGCGCATTTTCCTCAAACGTGAGAGCCGAGCGTCTTAATTAGCAATTATTTATGAAACAAGTCAAATAATAAACCATTAATTTTTTGAAAATCAGTCGGTTAGTGAAAATGGGAAGCAGTAATGCTGACGAGTAACCATCAATTAATTAATATATACTTTATATTGTCCTAAAATATAGTAATTACAGTGTGGTTGAGAATTTGACAATTATCAACTCGTGTTGTGTTCAAATACATAAAGTGCTCTTTTTTGTTATTTTAATTTACTTGAATTTAATTTAATTCATTTTACTTTAATTTAACTTAATTTACTTTATTTGAAATCAAAAGTTTACTTGTGTGTTGTGTTACAAAAATGAGTTACAACACAACTTTATTACAAACTATAAGTTATTATAACTCGTAAGGCATTTAGTGTTCATTAAGTGTTCGCGGGTGTTGTGGTATTTCGTACTTTATAGAAAAAGACTAGAGTGATCTCTATTAAAATATTTTATTAATATAAATTTTGCTCAAATATTGATAGGGATTACTACAGGCTCTCAATACATTTTAGCTATCACGTGACAAACCCGCGACTTCTTAATGAAATGCCTTAAGAACTCAGATTCATTCCGCGAATCCTTCCCTGGGCTTTCATGTACAGCTACTCCAGGAAAGTTATGCAGAGATCCCTTCAGATCAAGTCATAAACTCAGATCAAACATAAGGGGAAACATAGAAATTGATATGTTAATGAGTAGACATTCAACAGTAGTAATGAGTATTAGCATTGAGGCGTTACATAGTTCGACTCGACTTGGGTGGGCATATATATAAATGAAATATTAGGTGGTGGAATGGAAGTGGGCGGAGTTAGGGGTTTCAATTTCAAATTGTTTTGGCCATATCTCCTCAACGAGAAACTAGAAGGGCGTGGCTTACATTTTTCGATTCCACTTGAGGTGATGCGTCGATGTACCAAATATCAAATTTCTATGATCAAGTGGAACCGAGTAATGGGGGCTCATGTGCAGGGGGTAGGGCTTGGCGCCGACTTACCCGGCACATCCGAATTCGGATATAACCTAATTTTTACATTATTATATATCGATATAGAGAAAATTTGGCCGAAAAACATCTATTTTGAATTTTGTGAACTTTTCAAAAAATGCCCATAAATGAAAATGTGAACTCGTCTCATAAAGGGTGATACATAATTGTTTGTTTATATGAGTTTTTTCCGCTAAAATACTCTATAGACGCTATGACATAATTAATGTTGAAATAAAAAAACATGCCAAAAATGAAAATTAAATAATTTAATTACAAATATTGAATGTTTTTAGAGCTGTCTGAGATTTAAACTCATGCACTCGAAAAAAATTTCATGCATTAGCCTAAATGTAAAGGTTGAACAGGTGTTCATGTGGGATAACAAAATTTGTGGTAATCTTTAAACTTAAACTCACATTCCATTATCTTAACTTAGTTTTCCCTTTTCATTGCATTTCTTTGAATTTAAATTTCATGCAAAGTATTTATAATTGAACTGAATTTTGTGCAAAATATTCAAAATTAAACTGATTTTTGTACAAAATATTCATATTTAAACTGAATTTATATTTTAAATTATTTAACAAATAATTTGAGGTATTTTAAATATTGTTTTATTTGTACATAATTTATGTAATGGAAGTGATTGGTTTAGTCTTTGCAACTCATATATATAAACAAACAATTGTGTGTGACCTTTACTAAACTTAACCAAATTTATCCCCAAAAGAAGTCCCCTATTAACCACACGAGACATGTTTAGTCTCATATTGAGCCACAATTTTTTTAGCCCCTAGACCTAAATTTCTGGTTACGTCACTGCCTAAAAGTCCACTTCAGTTATGATTTAATGTTGAGTTCAGTTCTAATAAACTTTTTTCAATTGATTAGAACTTTGATCAGTTTATTAGAACTGAACTCAACATTAAGTCACAACTAAAGTTTTACTCTTAGGCGATGCCTAACGTATGACACTTTGAAACAATAACTTTTGAGTGCATCTCTAAGAACCTCAAACTCTTCACAAAATGAATCGACAGAAGTATTTTGTAAATTTACTTCAATCAAAACGTTTAAATTTTAATGTTTCACTTATGTATCGATAAAATGAGTTTAATAGGGCTGACAATGATTTCAATAGAGAAAAATGGACAAATGGTGTGCAAAGCTTATAAACTTGTGCCTACACAAGTATTCAAATACAGTATATTGTGAACAGTTTTAAATAGTATTAGTCATTATAGCTCATAATTAGCAAAAAAATAATAAAGAGAGAGGGGAGAGAGGGGGGAGAGAGAGAGAGAGAGAGAGAGAGAGAGAGAGAGAGAGAGAGGGTTCACTTGTTCTCATCAATCGTTATACTCCTAATGAGAAGAGTTGATCTCAAAATTATTTCGAGTTTACATAGTTTGATTCTTCTATTTATTCTAGTTTCAGACTCACTCTCTTCACAATATTTATCATTGAACTCTCCGAAATGATTGAATGCGACAGGATTAAGAATATTGAGAAGTGGAAAGAGTGCTTTAGGATGTTTAAAGTGGACGTCTTTCGACCAAATAAAACATATTCTTTTCGCAGACTCAAGATTTCTAGAACATTGAGAAAGTCCTTTCCATTGTCTCGAATAAGTTTGTTTTCCTCTGAACCGATCTTCAAAAATAAATGATCTAATATTTAATTGTCTGAAACTGTCTGTATCTTTGACTTCATAGTAAATCTCATAACTAATTATCATAATATCATGAAAAGGGTTGGGATACGTAAAGATATCACTAATTTGGTTGATAGCACTGATGCGAAGTTTGTGTCCTAACGCAACAATAGTTGGCATCCATTTATCTAATTCTTGAGTCCAATAAGTTTTTCTTTCATTATTGCATACAATAAGTAAAGGCCAGTCTTTTTGAAAATAAGTCATGATTGTTATCGCTTCCAAAGATTTACCCCCATTTTCATCCGCGAGAATACATTTTCCGTTTCTGATAATTCCTATATAAAAGGCCTCCAATTGATTATGATTGAGATTAATGAAGACTTTTGATTTGCACATAAATTCAGCACTTTTTCCAAATTGTTTGTCATATTTTAGTGATTGAATAATAGATTTCTTACTGTTATTATTACTACATATAAAAGATATAATATTATCGTTGAGACAGACATTTTTGATGAGCTCATTAACCAAATCTCGATCAATGCAATTGTATGAGAAAGTGGCCGAACCCTCCTCTTGACAGTCCTGTACATCAAGTCAACCAATTTGTTACTCATTTTTATTTAATTATTAATATATATTTATTTTATATTTATTTGATTAATACCTTAATTCTCGACAAAACATAAACAAAATGTTTAATATTTAACTCATATTTGTTTTGAGATTTATAATAAATTTTCAATTTGTTATTTGAGAAAATGTTATGAAAATGTTGACAATAACGCGAAGACTCAACACTAAACTTAATGGGAGACACAATTCTCAATTCAATTTCATAACTATTTTGATTACTATTTAGCGGTTGTGTTGATATTCTTCCCAAAGAAAACTCTTTGGATTCCAAAACACCTGAAGGATATGGATATAGACATTTGTTTGGATGCGAGTCATCACAGTCTTCATCGCTTAACGAACGATACATTAATTGACACGAATTACAAGTCATTGTAACCCAATTTCAATCCATTTATTATTATTAACAACACTTTAATATAAACAAATATAATAATTATTAAGACATCAAATCATAAGCATTTTTCACTCAAATGGCAAACAATACAAACATTAAATGTATTGAATGTATTGAATGTATTGAAATGCAATGCAATCAATGCCAACCCAAACATTTATACAATAAATCTATTTATTTTCAATTTATTGGCTTTTCATTTGATTAAAAAAATGAAACATTCATTACAATTTGCAATAATTATTACATTTGATAATAAAACATTGAAAAATACAAATATTAAAAAATAAAATAGAATCCATTGAACTCACCATTAATTGATTGATTAATTGTTCAAATTATTAGACATTAAGTCAAATACTATTAATGTTGACAACAAATAAATTAAAATAACTTTTGGCACATATTTAGCATTTGTTTGAGAAAAATATAATTCTTATTTATTGTAATAAATCAAAAATTGTTTTGAATATTGAGATTGATTTTGTGTTAAACTATTGTTTGTTCTATAAAATAATGTTAAAATAGAGTTAAACTTAATTTGATTTGAAGAGCACATGAACATTGCAAACATTGCATCACTTTATAATACACTTGAGTTAAAGTTGTGACTATTTTTACACATCATTTTACACATCAGCGATTAAGTCATTATATCTATATAACTATCAAATATTAGTCACATTCAAATTGGTTCATTCAGCCAAAAGTTTTGTATTCATTTCTATTGATTCTATTAATTATTATGACTTAATATTTCATTATTTACTATAATTTATATTTAATAAAAGTCTAGTATTACTGTAGTATTCATGTATTGATACCTATTATAATGCAAGTTATCAAATATTCAAATGTAAAATAGAATTTGATCTCAACTCTACTTTTGAATAGAAATACAGTATATATGTAGTATATATGTAGTATATATGTAACTATTTTATATGAGTTACTCAATGAGTCAATTAAATAAAATTCAGTTTATAATAACATATATTTACACGAATACCATATCATATGAACTCTTATTCAATTTTGTGCTCTTCCTCTAATTTTTTTGCGTTTTGTAAATATAAGTTTTCGTCACTTTTACCGAAATTTCATATAAATTTATTGAATTTTCGTGAATTAATTCTATGTAGAAAATTATGCATTAATATTGAAATAATTTTAGACAAACCTGAAAAATAAAAAAATTCACGTTTTTAAAAGCCGTGAATAGAGTGCAACACTTATACTGTTTGCTTATCATTGAAAAGCTATTCAATAGAGATAAAGTTACAGGTTTACAAAATCACAAATCATTCAAGTTTTCTTTAATATTTAGACATTAACTAACCGTCCCGTTGCTAAACAACTTATATAACAATTGAAATCAATTTTTTTTTCTTTATATGACTTTTAAAAAAATAAAAAAAATATTTAAATTAAAAAATAGTTTTGGTCTGTGATTGGTCTCGAATGAGCCACAGACAGAGGCAGACAGAGGCAGACAGACGGACACAAACATCAAATAGTTTGTTATATACTCTTATATAGATTGTTATTCAAATTCAATCATTCAATGTTTTCAGAAATAAAGGATGAAATGCAAAAAAAGAAACCTTATTATGCAATACTTATTAAGACTAAAATAAATAATTGACAAAAAGTAATGTGTACTGAGACTTGACTGCATTGAATTGTTGTTTTAGTTCTATTTACGTGTTTAAAATCATAAGATTATTAATGATAGGAATTGATTGCATTTAAGTATGAATTAAATACTAATTATTGATACAAAAATCCAATAAAGTATAGCTTTAAGCTAATTGTGTGCGCACTCTTTAAATCAAAATAATTGATTGATTGGTTGAGTTGAATCTTCAATATTTTTAATGCATTAAAGTATGAATCAATTCAATGAATTAAAACTTTGTTTTATCTGTTATTAAAAATAGTGCGTAATAACGATTAATAATAATTATTGGTTTATCTCTATCTTATATTTTTAATTGATTAAAATTAAAAAGTTTTGACTCAATAACAAGTTTTTTCGAACTATCATTAGATTAGAGTTTGAAATGAAACAAATTGTGTGACTTGAGTGACAACTTTATAAATCATTTTGAGTTAATGTTGTTTTCCATATAAAACTCCATATTTTAAAATTATCCAAATTTATATACATATTTATATACATATTTATATACATATTTATATACATTACAATTGAATTCTGAACTTATATTTTAGAAAATGTCTCAACAAATTAATGAAAACAATTTAATAGAATTATTGCCGAATGAAATAATTGAAAAAATATTATGCAATCATATCATCACTTATTATGATTTGTGTCGTATTTGTTGTGTTTCCAAACGATTTAATCAATTAATCATTAATAATAACGAAATTTGGAAAAAGAAATTTAATAATCATTGGAATAATTTGTTTAATAATAAGTGTTTTATTAATAATATTTTGAAGCAATCATTGAATAATAGTTGGCATAAACTTGTAATTGAAAGACACTTAATTGGATGTCAAGTTAGAAAAGAAGTCTCGAAATTGAGTGAATTTCACTATTTTGACGATGAATTGTCTAATGATTCGTTTGAATCATTTGTAAATATGAGTCAATCAATTGATAGCCTATTAATTGATATCAAATGTTATCAAATAAATGAATTGCATCTCATATTAAATGATGGCTTCAATCATAAGAACTTAACCCTTAAATACTATGCACTCAAAGTATTGAGATTTTTAACTCACGAATCACTTAAAGAGCAATGGATTAAGTATTTAGAAAGTGATGACAACTCAATGGATCTATTTTATGGTGCACTTCTTATCTCTTCGTGGTTTCAATCAAATGAAACCCTAAACGAAGACCATTACAGAAAACAAATACAATTAATAGCTGAGTTAACTATTGATGAAATCGCTCTTAAGTATAAAAATAATTCTATTATTAAAGAAAATTCGAGTCTATGTTTGACTGATTTCGAGGCAAACAATTTATTGGACTCGAAATGGAGTTCTGATAATTGTAAACAAGTATGTGTGCTGTCAAACACTGTTAGACACTGTCAGACTCTCAACTACTTTATATTAATACCATTTTATGCAATTAAGTAATGGAGTTGAGTGTCGGTCAGCGCAGACCTCATTCTAAATATTTATGTAAATTTTGCAGATATTGGTCAGTCTTAACGAAGTCTTATTCAATGAATTGAAATTCGGTGGAAATCATGATAATTATTACGATTCTTCAAATTCATTCATTGATAAAGTAATTGATAATCGTTTGGGTATTCCGATAACACTTTGCATTTTGTATCAAACGATTGCTGCAAAATTAGGTGTTAAAACATTTGCAGTCAATTTTCCCCAACATTTTATCCTTAAATGGAAACAATTCGAGTAAATAATTAATTTATTATTTGTTTTGAGACAAATTTATTATGACATGTATTATTTGATCCAAATTAGGAGTCAATCAGAAAGTGATAAATACACATATATTGATGTTTACGGTTGCGGACGATTTCTCACTATGAATTCATCTCTTTTTCAAAATTATGATGTCTCTCATATCACAAGTTTAGGCGTTTGTCAACCAATTGAAGTGTTTCGTCGAATGTGTCGAAACTTAATAGAAATTGGTCGACAACATGAAGTTTCCAGTGAAGGACTTCTTTGTTTACGTAATGCTCTCGAACTTCTTTGCATATTATCTCCAGAAGACACTGAACCGCGTTTATTGCTCTCCAGAGTTTACTTGCATTTAAATATAAACCTCGAAGAAGTTAATGAAATGCTTCAACGAATCAGTGAAAAAGATCCCACTTCTATAGGAGTTGTGATGTTTTTGAGACAAAGTCTTACAACTCAACTCTCAGCCAAAAGAAAAAATAGTGGTAATAATTCGAGACGAAATAATATTAAGACTCGTGAGCAAAACGATAACATTCTTTACTCAATTGGAATGATTATGAGTCATAAAAAGTTGGTTAATATCTATAACCTTTATTGTGTTTTATTGTTTTAAACCTAATCTATTTATAAAAATTTGTCAATTGTTTTGTTTATCTGTTTAATAGGTATAACTATACATGTGTTATATATGGATGGGATGCCAAATGTGCCGCCAGCAGAGACTGGATTCATCAAATGGGAGTTTATAACCTGCCCAATAAGGATAAACAACCATTTTATAATGTTTTAGTAGAAGACGGTTCCACTCGTTATGCGGCTCAAGAAAATTTAGAGCCTTCTAAACAACCGCTGGAAATAAAACATCCAGAAGTTGGCAAATATTTCAGACAATTCGAAAAAACTCATTATATGCCTAACAACCAAAAGTTTAATGAGTATCCCGAAGACGAATCAGTGCTCAATCATTTCTTAGCTTCAAATCAAACAATTTCTAAAAATATCTCTAAATGTTGAGCATTAATTAAATAAATATTTTTTCAACTTTAAGTTTTTATTAATATAACATTATATATATTAATTGCTCATATATATAAATTTACTTCAAATTTTACTTGAATTTTACAAAAAAGATTGTTTGATTAAAAGGTTAAGTATGCAATTATAGACAAGAGCTCTACAGGCCTGAGTCTAAACAATATGTTCTGAAAAGAAACTCAATTATTATCAAACTATCCAATTATTATACCGGTATTTATATAATAATTGTTCAACTAATGAAAGTTCCATTAACTTTGTTTGCAGTGAATTTTATAAAATAAATTTGTAATAAAAAATACTGTCTTGAAATTTCGATTGTTTTTCAAACGCATCAATTATTAGAATCTATCAATTGATTTAATATTTGAAAAATTCTGTAATCATTCAGAATTTTGAAGTAATATTTCATAGATAATAGAATTGATAATAGAATTGATAATAGAAGAGACGATTAAACTAAAAAATTAAATCAATAGTTATTATAGTGCTATTCGTCTCAAGTAAGTGAACGCAATGTAAATGTTGATAATTTCATTTTTAATAATCAAAAATCACGCATATATTAAGTCAATGAAAATCGATTTGAGGGAAAATGATTGAGTTTCATATTTTTATATTAAAGATAAAGTTTAATAAGTTTCACATTACATACGATAAAAGATATGGAATTATTCAAGAATAGAATTAAAGAGTTCGCACTTTCGTGGCTTTTTATATCAATTTTATTTTTGCCATTCGGTAATGCATTCATTGAAAATGTTGGCCAAGTATTCGGTCAAATGGGTGACCAATTAAGTGGTTTTGTTGATGGTCTTTATAAAAATGTGGATTCATGGGCTGATCATGTCATCAATCATGCTAAGAGTGAAGAGTGTCAGCATATCTGTCCCCACGGTATTTAAAAGTCATTTCAAATTATTTGATACAATCTATAAACTATTTATTCTTTTCTAATTTCAAACTTACGAAAAATAAACTTTCAAACAATTAAAGTACACTACAGTTATTGAAATCTCATTAAACTTTTACTGCAGGTTTGGTGTATTGAATATGTTTAACTCCATAATTCTTAAAAATGAACTTTTTGTAATAGGATTTCAATTCACATGTTTCTAAAGCGTTTGATTATGATTTCTTTTAGCGAAAATGCAAACTAATAAAAATTGATTTGCAAAACAATATCCAAATAATTCATAATCACAATCAAACAATTCTCGTCAATTTTGATTGATTGAACATTTTTAAAATTCAATTTCAGAAACCTTGAAATTAGAAAATCATCGAATTTTTCTAAATATTTTTTAATACGTTTTAATTAATAAGAAATTAATGCTTATCAGGGAAGAAGTCAGCACAAAACTTGGCTTATGAGCATCAGCCGTCTGGTTGTGGAACTTTTGGCATTCAGGTTGTAATATTCCCATCAAATTTTAAATCCATTGGTCATGAGAAACAAGTTATTATAAAGTTTTACCAACTCATACCTTAACTGATACATTTGAAGAACTCTTTGTTACAGTAGTATCTGCTAAATTTTCCAAATGGATTAATATGTTCCTAATATGTTCCACTTAAGTTATCCTTTAAAAGTCCTGTCTACAAGATGTAGTCTTTCAGGGAATTGCATTACACTTTCATGCAGTAAGTATTTGAGTCTAAGGCTTAAGCAGGAAACTAGTCAGCATAACTTTTGGATAATTTAAATAATTTTTGCTTTTTAAATTATTAGCAGTTTTTCAGATTAATTAAGTTCTTCAATAATATTGAAATTGAGAAATGATAAATTTTATAATTTTAGGCAACAATTGGGTTATTATCTAATTACATAATATGTGAGCAATATGTTTAAATTTGATACAAACATTTTTAATCTCAGCTCAAAACTTGTTCAGCTTTCGACTCTAAGCATCAAAATGTATTCAATGTTACAGAGACACCACATCTTAAGTACAGAAGGGTTTATGGGTTAACGTTCTGTACTTTAAGTTTTCTTTATAGCAATTTTAAGAAGGCTTAATACAGTTATGCTTAAAAGAATCGGGAATATTTGGCTAAAATAAAATATATACTTTAATGTAAGGCAACTCTTAATATCCGAATGCCAAAATGGCAAAGGGAAGGCAAAAATGGCTTATTTGTTTTCTTAAAATATCGATAGAAATGATTAATGTATTATAGTTAAATATAACCATTATCTCTGATTTTCAAAGTTTTCATTTCTTATCAACAGTTCATCCTTTTCAGTACAGCATTAGCTATAGTATTTATAATAAAGTATATATTTTAATAAATATTGCCGATTCTTTTAAGCATAACTGTACATAAACTATTTTGAAACAAGCCTTTTGTTTTTAACCCAAATTTAATCCATAAACCTTTTTCGTGGAGTGGAGTACAGCACTATGGTGTCTTCCCAAATGTTAGAAATTTACTTGTTAGAATTTGACTTGTTAGAAAAGTCATTTGTTAGAAATAGTAATTGAGGGGGATTATGGATATTATGAAGGTGAACCTGGTTATGACGGATATGGTGGTGGATCTGATAGTTTCAATTTTTTAGTTAATATTTTTTCCGAAATAAGTTTCAAATACAGAGATAAAATTCATAGAAATCAATTTCAATATTCACCTCCATAACCAGGTTCCCCTCCATTACCAAGTTCACCTCCATAAACAGGTTTATCTCCATAACCTCCATTAACAGGTCCACCACCATATTCTTTATAACCAGATTCACCTTCATAATATTCATAATTCTCCTCAATCACTATTTCTAACAAATGACTTTTCTAATAAGTGAAATTTCTAACAAGTCAAATTCTAACATATGAAATTCTAATATGTGAAATTCTAACAAGTCAATTTCTAACATGTGGGATATGACCCAGCACCACATCAATTTATAACTTATAATAGTCTAAAATTGTCGAAATTATGTCTATAACCCTGAAAAGTAAAGCTATCATCTACACAAAAATAACTAGCCTCTCATCGAATTCTTTCATTAATTCAAAGAAGAATTCCAAATAAACATTTACGATATATGGAGGTCGTTTACTTATAGATTAGCCTTCCTCTTATCAAAACCGTTAATTACATTATCTGGTCCATCAATCATCTCTTCACTCTAGTTCTCAAGAATCCTTTTTTTTATAAAATTTTCGTGATAGCTGTAGTGACATATTGTCACATCAATTATAAATTTGTAATAATGTGATACCTCATGCATTTCATGACATTCAATTTGATTCGATAGATGAGTTGAGGTCGAGAATGGTTTGATTAGAAAACTAAAAAAGGCTAAAATAGAATAAGAGATTATTTTTTCAAATTCTTTAACCTTCGATTCAAATTTTTTTGTATTTGTGCGTATTTCGAAAACATTTTAGATTAAAGAATCAGATTTACCGATAAAAGAGATGCGCCACTGCTGTGATGGCCATTTAATGTGTTATCATAAATGCGAAAGCATTAAAAATGAATGCGATGATGAGTTCCACAAATGCCTATTCAAACAATGCGAGAAGTCTAATAAGGACCAGAATTCACTTAAGAGTAAAACAATTTTCAATTTGTATTTGTTTATGTGTTTAATATTTACTAATATTTATTAAACCCATATTTTGTTTAGCCTGTAAGACAGCATCGAAACTCTTGTTGATGGGAGTCCTCACTTTTGGCTGTAAAAGTTTTAAAGACGGGCAAAAGAAGGCTTGTGTTTGTGTTGGAAATGATGAGCTCTAACTTGTTATATATAAATAAAACTTCTATTAGAGCTTTCAACTTAATAAAGTTATACCAATAATTATTATATTCTTCTTATTTTAATCATTACTTAGAATTAAATGAAAATTATGTTAAATTAAATTTAATCAAATCTATAATTATAAATATAACTGTACTGTATAAGTGATTCTAAATAAGTAGAACATCTATTTTTAGTCCTTTATAATGAGAAAAGTTATTCTCTCAAATGTTCAGCGCTTTAACAATTGTATAATTATGAGAAGCCAGAGATAGTTCTGTAATACAAACACTTGTAGCCATTCTCTGTCCATTTTATTTACATTCAAAATTAAATTAATGAGCAAAATAAAAGGCCATTTTTGTCACCATTTTTTGACCAATCTTGTGAGGCCTCAAACTTGTCTTGTGGTCCAGAATAAGTTATCGACTAAAGTAGAGTTTTTACTATTTATAAAATAAGATTTGCTTTTACTCTAACTTTAAAGTTATGGCTAACGTTTGTATATGTTGTATCTTTAGCTCATAAAGCATCAAAATTACTTTCTAGAACTTTGTGTACTCTCTTTTGAATTACATTCAACTTTTGCGAAATCAAATAAACTCAGCTATTAATTATTTTTCAATTGCTTCAAAGGCGAAGCCTGAAAATGTGTGTTCACTTGTGAAGAGACACGAAGGGAAACATCAATTTAAATATTAAACCTAATTCCAATAATAGAGATCTAACGAAGACGGGTATCAAATATAAAAGTGCAATTTAAGTAAAAGGTTGCCTTTAAATGATAGCTATCTGTTAATAGAAACAAATAATAATAGTTATATTGGCCAATGCCTTCTTAATTAATTAATAAATTGCATTAAAAATCATCAAGTTATAAAATCTTTCTAAAACTTTTAAATTTTATACTGTTTTGCAAGAAAGTATGCTTTAGGTATAAAAAACATCTTTAAATTGTATGCTAAAAACACTGATTTTTAATGCAATTTATTAACTAATTAAGAAGGCATTGACCGATATAACTATTATTATTTGTTTCTATTAACAGATATCTATCATTTAAAGGCAACCTTTTACTTAAATTGCACTTTTATATTTGATACCCGTGTTCGTAAAAGTTTTTATGATTATAGTTGCATTCCGAGTTCGTATAAACAATTTATTCAAAATAAAGCTCTTTTCCAATCTCTTCTATAGTTTGTATACCTGTAGTCAAAACTTTAAACTTAGGATTAGATTGCGATACAATACTATTTAGACTATCATATCGTTTATTCCATACATAAGGCCACCAGTATTTTGATTCATTCAATTGATAATCTCTAAAACTTTTATAAGTTAGTAATCGATTCATTAAGTTTTAGTATTTTGTGAAAAATTTCATATTTGCGAAACATGAAGTCAAATGTTTGGCTGCTCTCTATTTAATGATTCTTTAACTAATCTCTTAATATAGTTTTTATGTATGAAATACTTGTATCTTTACTTATAATTTGTAATAATTAACACTAGAGAGCAATAACATTACAAACAAACTTAAGTTATGAAATATTCATATTTATAGATCAATTTTCAGTTTATTTTCTACTCTATTTGGATTGTGTCATGCAGTCTAACACTATCTGATCTGTATTTTCTAGTTTACTATCGATTGACTTATGTTTTATTGATATAAACAATGTCTGAATCAGCGTTTGATTTCAATTCATATTTCAGATATACACGATTGCCATCAAATGATGATTTATTAACAAATGAATCAAATGATAGTTATGAGAAGCAAAATGTTAAGCCATTTATTAATTTATTGGTTCACAAAATAATTGTAATAATATTTTACATTTTATTAATAATAACGTTTCCCATCTCTGCCTTCTTTTGCATTAAGGTTTACATTCATTTTTGTTATATTATATATTGTTATTATAAACTTATACAGCAATTAAATATTTTTTTGTGTTAAGAAAATCCAATCATTACAAAGATGTGTTGTGTTTCGTTTGGGTCTTCGTTTGCCTCTTAAAGGACCGGGTATTATATGCAATATTATATGCAATATTATATGCAATATTATATGCAATCATTCATTTCTTATATATGTGTATCAGGAGTAATAGGGGAGTAATAGGCAAGTAATAGACAAGTAATAGGCAACTATTGGCGCTTAACCTGGTTTGAGGTTTTGCTTTAAACGGGTTCTCTTAAGTCTTAAATATATTTTAATAAACTGAATATGTGTTCAAATATAAAAATTGAGAGAATTTTGGACTTCAAATAAATACTGTCCATAAAGCATAACACACTGTACTTGAACTTTGAATGCCATTTACTCAAAACTATGCTTTCGTCGATAGTTTCTATTACTCCTGACTACACACATATATATATGTAAATATGTTATAATAACTCAATTAATTATTTATTAAAAGGAATGATAATTAAATTTCCTTTAATCGATTGCATTGAAATCATTGATTTGACTGACGATGAGTTCATATTAGTTGACAGAAAACAACAATTACTCACAAGTAATATAAATAATATTTACTTCTTATGCATATTTAATAAATAAATATTAAATATTTTATACAATTATATGAATAATTAATTGATTATTAAGCGGACGGTTCGATAATAGAATTCAATTCATTGATGTGTACATTGAATGTAACGAATGTGATCCGAAGTTCAACTCAATTAAAAGACGCCAAATTCAATGCAAAACAATTCGTTAAATTGTCGTTCATTAATATGGTTGGAAGCACTCATTTGGAAGATATTGAGAAAAAGACTGACATAGTTATGAAACAATTTGAGCAAAACTGCAATATGTATCTAAACAATTGGGGCTATAATTGCAAATTCATTGATTTGTATGAATTTAATTATATTTTAGTTTATTATCATTATATACAGTCTTTATATTTGAAAGTTTACCTCAATTACTTTATAGGCCTAAATTTGTGGTGATAAACCGTGCGAATCCTATAAATCCAATCGTATCTAGACTTAAAGGTTTGTTTAGTGGTGAAGAAAGCCTTCAATCCAATAGTTTCTTCAGTAATGTTTTGAAAACTCAAACTCAAACTCAATCCTCTAATGAAGAGCTCATAACTAGTAATTCTGAGCTCAATGATAATGATCTCATTTCATCACTTCAATCAATGGCTAATAAATATTCCAATTATGTCTTTCACGATATCTATATTGCGATTCGAGTTGAAGACATGGATTCAATCGAATATTTCGAATTCAGTCGCAAATCAGGTTATTTATACGATTATACGATAATAATTAACTCTAATCTCACCCCTAATTAATTGATTTATTTTAAAATTATGACGATTTTTAGGAAACGTCAATAAAATTTATGATAAACCGAATAAAGTTCACATTCATCTAAACGCTAAAACCAGAGAAGATTTGATGCAATTTTGCACCAATCAAGATATGAACAAAGTCCAAATCACAACCAGTTTGTTATGAAATAACAAATTCTCAAGTTGTTAACAGTTATTACCTCATTATTATTTATTAAACATTTATTTGGAGTACAATTATTGAGCAAATTATAAATATCATCACTGGAATCGATGTGATTCAAGGCATCATTTTGTGGTTTATTTTGATTATTGTTTGTCTGATCGTGTGATTTGCGTCCTATCAATGATGATAAGAATCCTCCGCCACTTTTAACGGATCCTATTTTGTAACCATTGAAGGC
>JAQFZT010001305.1:0-15961 GCA_034696325.1 Camisiidae sp.
TTCAATTTATATTTGAAGGTAAAAGTTTGAGGAATCAGACTATGACTTTGAGGACTAGAAATTTATAAACTTTTAGACTTTATGAATACTGAGTAAAGCCTTTTATGGTTTTAAACTTTAAAGCAGAGGTTTGTCTTCTTCTCTTGCTTTCATATTTAAAACTTTTACTTCTAAACTTATCTTTAAATATTTGTGCAGCCATTTAGAAAGCAAAAGTTCTTACAGATACATCACTTATTTCTGTTTTCTATAAATTTTTAATTAAAAAATATTTTGAACTTAAAATAAAGAATAGGATATGGATCGGAATCCAAAAAAGAGGTTAAGTGAGGTTAGCACATACATTCATATAGACATGATTAATTATATTGAAAGTGAAATTTTTATTTAAAGAGCAAATTTCATTAATTTTTCATTAGTTTAAAACATATGCAGTTATTCTCCTCGAAAATCCTCTGATAATAAATAAATACATATTTTAATAAAATAATAAAACTGAATTAATTAAGTTTAAAACTATAATTTTAGGATAATTTTCGTATTTTTTCATGTTTTTAATTTGCAGTTTCAGATAAAGTCAAATATTTCTTAAATAACTTACTCATAACAAGAGATATAAAATAAATGAATACCACAAAGTATTTGGATAAATATTTCACCTCTAGAAAAATCTATATATCATTAGAACGAAAAACTTAAACATTAATTTCGAAGAAAAAGAAATGAATTTCTTATTCAAATACTTGAAACAAAATAGTTTTAATTATAGAATATAACGTTTTTTATTGTCATTTAATTACTTAAAAATACGAGTTGAAAATAATATTTATAAAAATTTATATCTGAAATATAAGGCCTTATTCGCTCAATTGTAATAAATATTAGATCAATGATTTTGCCCATTCATATAGAAATAATTACAACTGCATTCAATATTTATAAATTTTTTTGTTTCTGATGTGGTCACAGAACCTGTCACTCTATTCCAGAAAATGTTGTTTTCAGAAATTTCAAACAACAGATAAAATGTGTTTATTTTGAAATATCAAATACAAAAACGTTTGTCTTTTTTGTATTCTCACAATTTAAACACTTGTTTCTTTAGAAATTAATTCAATTAGAAATAAAAACTGACAATTGAATTGAAACCATTAAAAGTTTTAATTAGTACCAAATAAGCAGAGATGTATAAAAAAGGAAGCTTTTTGAGAGATATTCAATTACTTGATTGGTTTGAAAGTTAAATAATATTGAAAAGCTTACCTTAAAACATGTATTTCAAAACGTATATTGACCTCAAACGTTGACGATGTTTGCGGTAACGAGAATTACGAGTTCGACACGAGAGCTGATCCAAGATCCAAGAGAAATGTGACCGATGATTCTAATAACCCTGAAACTCCTCTAAGTATTCTTAAGGAATCGCGTAAGAATATTGTGAAAGTTGTTAATGAAATGATAACCCTCTACTTGATACTCTTAAAAATGTGTTGATGGAATTGTACCTGACGATCTTCTTAGCGGAAGTATAGAAATTGGCGTTCTTCTTAAGAAAGTAGCTGATGATGTAATTGTGATTCCTTCCAATGCTTTTCAAAAATTAGATAAATGTGTTTCTGATGTTCTCTACAAAGCTCATTACGTCGAACTGATTGACCTGAGCGCTCTTCTTATAGGAAAGGACAAGATTAAACTCATAGAAAATAAGCCAATAGTTCAAATTGTTATAACAACAATGATTATTAAAATTTCATTCAATATATTTCATACGATAATCAATCAAATTGAAGAGTAACATAAAATTCTTACTTATAGTTATTAATCCTCCAATTTGTCATACTTTATTTTAACCAAAAACTGTTATAAATTTATTTTAATACAAATGTTGTCCCTGCAATGTTAAAGTTGAAAGTTGAGCATAAAAATACATCATGAGACTTTAAGACGACACACGGCTCTAAGGATACCAACCGTATAGAGGACCCTAAATTTACGTATCAATTGTTAGTTATCAACTTAGTTGTCGTTATAATTATAACGCCCACATCAATAGACTTCAAGCCTTATACTTAATAAAGCCATTCATTCCAATATTAATAAAAAGTATTTTAAATTATATTATATTTAAATATCCATTTAATTTATTGAAATCTTCGCCAATCCATCCCTAGCTCTACAGCTAACCCTTACACATCATGAGCTTTCTCGCGTGTTACAACTTTAAAAATTTGAATAAAATATGTAATATATTTACAAAAAAACAACTTCAAATCATTGTCTTTTTCCCCTCTTATATTTAAAACTAAGTATTGGGTGATTTATATGTACTTTTGACTTTATACCTCTCGCTAGTGTGGATACCTTTGGGTATATGGAGTTTAATTTGCAAGAAAACGTTAGCATATATAAAATGGGACTAAAAACCTGTTTATAATAACGTTGTTCTTGCAAATTAGACTCCATATGGAAACAGTGAATGGTTGCAATTCAATTATTAAATTTGTCAGTTTCTGTTTGTAATTGTTTCTGTTTTCTCTTTGTCTTTGCATTTAAAGCTCAAAAATAACACATTTGAGTTTTTAATCAAAAGTTGAAAAAACAATATCTCCTGTTTTTAAATGATAAGTTCATTAGCCTTTATCGATAACAAAACAACTTAAAATTTTCAATTGTTGTTTAAATGTTTGGTTCTATTATAATTTCAATGTGTTAATCATTAATCCAAATTTTATATCAATTAAACAAATAAAACATTTAATTGTAAGCATCAATTATATATATTAAAGATTGTATTATTTCAATAGAATATCGTTTTGTTTCAATAATTGACAATAAGTTTCAAGTCATTAATTTATAAGATTTTAATCTTTACATGAAATTTTGAGATTTTAAACAAAGTTCTCAATGCTTGAAATTAATTAATTAATTAATGCATTATCATAAGCCCCCTTAATTAATTTTTTATTCATTCCCCCCTTTATATGTAAATATTTGTTGAAATTTGATGTACAAATTCGAATAATTTGCAATGAATAATAGACAAAGCCTATTTTTATTAGCACTTATATGTTAATGAACTAAATCCATATTTTATATACATATGAACTCTTTAAAGAAAGATTCCGTATATAAAACTTTTACTTTCTAAACTGTTCTTTATGTATTTGTGCATCCATTTAGAAAGCAAAAGTTCTTACTGGTACATTATTTATTTCTGTTTTCTATAACTTTTTTTATCAAAAATATTTTGAATTTAAAGTAATGAAAAGTGTATGGATCAGAATAAAGGTTAAAATTGGAATCCAAAAAGAGGTTAAGTGAGGTTAGGATTATATGCACATACATTCATATAAACATGGCTTATATTCATCATATTGGTTCTAAAGTAATGCTTAACCTCGACATAAAAATCTATCAAACAAGCTCGATGTGGTTACCCTGCTTATATATATATATACTAGTGAGTATTGTGGGCATAAACCCAAAATCATTAAGGTTCTGAATTTCTCTTGAATATATCAAATTTGTTTATAATAGGGGAAACATAAGAGAAGAGTATAGAGGCGTAAACTAAACTTTCCATTCTGGAAAGTATCCACTTTTTCGGGATAGAAAAAACTTCCGGCACTACTTGAGGTCATACTGGATCGAATGAGATCAATTGCCAGACAAAAAAATGAATTGAAATATTATAGCAACTTTGTTAGAATTTAAAAACTATATAAAATAATTACATTTTTCACAAAAGAGATGATATGGACCATTTGCTATTATTTGTCAAGATTTGTGTCTTACAAGATGAGGTCACCACTTATTTCGAAGTTAAGAAACAAATCTGGAATAAGTTGATGGTCACATATTTTTAAGAATTGACTAAACATAGATACTCTCTTTTAGAAAGTTAATTTACTTTGCAATCAAGTGCATTACATTATTTTATGAATTGTAAAAAACTCATATTTGAGGCTTTGAAGCAATATTTGCAAATGATAGCTATTATTAGAGATCTAAGTATTCAATGAATAATAATGTATGTATCCTTTGACAACAAAACGGGTCATATAAAATAATCAAATTTTTGACAGAATCCATTACTATTCTTTATGAAGATTTTGATCTTACAAGATGTGGTGATCCTAACTAAGTCCTAACTAAGTCCTAACTAAATCCTAACTAAATCCTAACTAAATCACACTTATTTCACTGTTATAAAACAAATCTGTAATAAGTTAATGGACACATGTATTTAAGAATTAAATAAACATCGATAATCTCTTTAAAGAAAGTTATCGACTGCTATATTAGGTGTTAGAATTGTAATTCACAGAACTTAACAGTGAATTTATTTGCTTACAATATCTAAAAATAAGATTTTTGAAATGAATGTATAACTTACCCAACGTATGCCATCAGTCATATTCTAGAATTATGTTAATTATCTATATTTGAAGCTAATCTTTGAGGCCTTGGATTAACCGTAGCGTAGAATAAATTCATATAAAAAACTTGATTAACCAATCTTTTAATTGAAATTTAACTAATGTTCTCTAAGATCAAAATATATTTTCGTATTATTATTTGAGTAATTGTTTTAATATAAATTTTGGCTGAAATATTAAGTCTAATTCATTTAATTGTTTGAAAATTTGGATTAATGATTGACACATTGAAGTTATACTAGAAACAAAACACTTGAAATTTTTAAAATTACTTTATTTGTAATAGTGGCCAATGAACCTATCATTCAAACATATGAGATATTTTTTTTGATAATTTCAAATAAAAGATAAAATGTGTTGTTTTGCACTTTTAAATGAAAAGAGTATTGTATTTTTGGAATTTTTCATAATTCAAACATTTGTTTGTTTAGAAATTAATTAATTGACTTACAAACAGAAACTGACAGATAAGACAAATGAATTGAAAGCATTGAAAGTTTTAATTAGACCCAAATGGGGAGTATTGGTTTGGTATCCATACAAACCACAGGTATAAAAGTGGAAGCTTTTTCGAGAGATTCAATTACTTCAATTAATTCAATTACTTGATTGATTTTAAAGTGAAAAAATATTGAAAATATTTGCTTAAAAATATGTATTTCAAAGTGTTTCTATTGATTTTAGTTATTGGCAATGTTTTTGGTAATACCAATTCGGTTATTGAGAAGAGATTGGTTGGTCTTGGTGGTGGTCTACCGGTGGTAACCGGTCTTGTAGGCAAGCTTATTGGTCCAAATGCTCTCATTAGTTCTAAAAATGTTGGTGATGTTATTATTGCACTACCGGCAGAAATTCTGGGAGAGCTCGGGATATGTGTTAGTGATCTTTTTAGTGAACTCACAGAAATCCCATCCGACCTTCTAAATCTAAATGGAGGAATCAAAGGTCTTCTTCAAAATACCGCTAAAAATACAGTTAAAGGTCCAGCTGACTCACTTTCTGGTATTACTGAAGTCGTTACCGGTTGTCTTGGTGGGATTCTAGGAGTAGTCCTACAAGACCTTCCTATTAAAAGTTCCCTTGGTAAGGCTCTTGATTTAAGTTTACTTAGCAATTTACTTGCCAATAGTCCTCTTGGCGGTCTTGTTAGCGGTCTTCTTGGCAGTGGTCTTCTTAGCGGTCTTCTTGGCAAACTTAGTCTTGGCAATCTTATTTCCAGTCTTCTTGGAGGTCTTCTTGGAGGTCTTCTTGGAGGTCTTCTTGGAGGCTTATAAACTCTTGGCAAATTCAACTGATAATCAAAACTGTTATAACAATAATGATTATTATAATTATCCAATATTTCAATTAATACAATTCATATTTTAATCAATAAAATTTAACCGAAGCATCAAATCTTAGAAATTTTCTTCTTCACTCATTTTTAAATATTGTTTAAACTAACAAAAGCTTAATTAAAACAATTTTAAAAATAATTATTCGTTAAGCTATGATACAATATTTTTAAATAATTGATCACAATTTTGATCTTTGAATTAACTTTTTATATGAATTTAATTTCTAATCAATTATTTAATCAATCATTTCTACAGAAATATTTAGTAAACAAGAAAATATAATTTCAAATCATTTTTTAGTCAGTTTTAAACATGAGGACAAATTTTAACTTATTTCTAAGAAATACCTCATTTTCTATTGTTGTAGAGTTGTATCGATTGAAAACTACTAGTTTTTAATCATTAGATAGAAGTCGCGAACAATTAATTTCACAATTACACAAAATATCGAACGATTGCTTTCTCGGCTCAATATATTTCTGAATAATGTGTCTGATATCCATTTCCTGTGAGAATTTTATTTTGAATAATTTCTTTCTTACATTTAAATCCATTTTCCACTCAATTATATATTGATATAAACAATAAAAATCAATGAAAATATTGTATTGTTTTGTTTTGTGAGTATTATTTATAATTAATTTATAATTATTATTTATAATTATCGAATCATTAAGTTATGTCATTTCAAACATTAAGAGTTCAAATCAGTGGTCGGTATTGAGAGAAATGAGATTCTCAAGACCCGAAATTTTTTTACCTTCGAGTCTCGAGTCTCGACTATTTCTTGAATTTTACAAAACATTGAAAACTTCATTTTTTTAGAGCATTAAATCATTCAATTCTTAATATTTCGTTACGTTTAAACCTCAAAACATTAAGTGCTTTTGATTTTTAATTAAAAATAAGAGTTTAATGACTAATTATGGTTTTATAATTTCAAATTAAATTTTAATTCTATATTAAATCTTCAAAAATTTGATTTTTAGTTAATGATTATTCGGAAAAACCATGTTAAATTCATAAAAATCAATTTCGAGACTCGAGACCCGATACCGACCACTAGTTGAAATAAGTTGAGTTGAGTTGACTTAATCCGCTGCCAAACGGTTTTTCGATGAACCAATTCAAAAAATATAATAGTCTTTTTTTTTAAAAGTTAAAACAACACATTTTATCTTTTATTTGAAATTTTCAAAAAACAATATCTCATATGTTTGAATGATAGGTTCATTGGCCACTATTACAAATAAAGTAATTTTAAAATTTTCAAGTGTTTTATCTCTAGTTAAACTTTAATGTGTCAATCATTAATCTAAATTTTCAAACAATTAAATGAAGTAGACTTAATATTTTGGACATAAATTTTTACAAAAATTATTTTTATTATATGAATAAAAAATTTTGATCTTAGAGAATATGAGTTAAACTTGAACTAAAAGATTGCTTAATCGAACATGAAATGCGTTGTTTCCATATGAATTTACTTTACACTTTGGTTGATTGAACCACTCAAAGATTAGCTTGAAATATAGATAGTTCACATAGTTCTAGAATGTGACTGATGGGACATGTTGGGTAAGTTACAGATTTGTTTTAAAAAGATTGAAAAATCAAAATTTTTAATTTTAGATATTGCTTAAATAAAGATATTTGGATCAAATGAATTTGTTGTCAAATTTTGTCAATTAAAATTGGAAGCTCCTTATGTAGGAGTTCGAAACTCTTTAAAAGAAAGTATTTGTTTTATTTATTTCTTAAAAGCATGTGACCAATAACTTATTGCAGATTTGTTTCATAACTACGAGATTGGTGACCACATTCTTCTAGGGTGACCATATCTCATAAAACACAAATCTTGACAAAAAATTACAAATGGTGCCCATCATCACTTTTTGTGAGAAATTTCATTACTTTATATAAGTTATTATTTAAATTCTAACAAAGTTGCTATAATATTTAAATTAATTTTTTCGTCTGGCAATGTCCTAATTTGATGCAAGTAACTACAATTCGAAATAGTTTTCATTGAGATTAGAAAACAACCTTGAAAGCCAAAGATATTTTGTAGCGGACCGTATTATTGACATCATGTCTTAAGTCAATGATCGCCAAGTGGTCCGGCCCTCTTATTGATTTTTTCTTGCCCTCAGAAGCATTGAATGTTTAACATATTCTGCAACTTTCTCCTACCAAAGTTTTATAAAATTTTAGAGAACTCCAATTCTAAAATCTATTATAATTTGCTTAACTAATTAAAATTTTAAAACTATTTTTATTTGTGAATTTTAAAAAACTTATGTCAATTTTTAAATTTTGTTTTATACTTTGAAGCACTCGAAAAGTTTTGTGTATTTAGGGGTATCAGTAGAGTTGATGATTAGATATAAATTAAATACTTTTTTATAAGGACATAATTGCCTGAAGAGATGTGCGCCTAATGAGCGCTATAATGTATTACATAGTGAAAGTGTTACATGAATACTAATACTAAAGCTACACTAAATATAAGGATATTCAGCGTTAGGGTCTTATATACAGAAATCTATTGTTCGTAAGGGTTTAGGTATGGGTTGATCTAGAGTTCAGTACTAGATTGAACTCTATTTATACAATGATTAGGGCTATTGAATGTTGGGTTCAGTATTATACTAAACCTTAAGTTACATAATGTTAAGGCTATGGATAGGATTAATTTAAAGTTTGATGTCATGCTTCTATTGACATCACTGTCAGCAACAAAATGTTTAACTGAACTTTTTGATGTGGGACTAGGGATGCCAACCCTTTTTGGAGTCTAAGCTTGAGAAAATTTTTTAAAGGGGGTACCAAAGGATAATTTTCAAAAATTTTTCATCATTAGCCTGAAAGCCAAAGGGGGGACCAAAGGAAAAATTTTCAATCTCCAGCTTTGACCTGATTTGAAGGCTGGAGATATGACATCAAAGCTGGAGACTTGGCATCCCTATGTGGGACACTTTAAAATTAGACTTGATAGATTTTCAGAATTAATAGGAATGCAGTTGATTAAATTACAAATTATTTATGAATAATCAGAGTTGTATTCACAATTTACCTCAATTGAACAAATTTAAACGGAGTCAATGAAGGTGCTGCTAAACATCTAATTTTGTTGACTGTTTAACGATCAGTTTCAATATAGTTAAGCTCTCATTATTTATTATTGATCACAGGGCTAGTGGGGTCAGACACTCCCGAAATCAACAGAATGTTCAAGAAATATATTTGTTGAACCTCTCTGCCTTTTTTGAGAGAAATAAAATTGTAAGATAAAATACCTTAGTCCCCATATTATATTTTTCACAATAATTGAAGCCCTTGTTGAAAAGTATAAGCTTTTTCTGGTTTTTTTTGTATATATGCGCATATTTTGTCGTTTTTCGTGCATATTTCGACAAAATGAATACTTTTAAGTCAAATCCCTAATAATATAATATCTTATTTGTTAAATTGATATAGGATTTAGAATAATGACTAACACTTTGATAATATAAATACATCTAAACCACACGTGAAAAACGTTAAAAGTGGAAGCTTTTAAGAAGAGATATTCAATTACTTGATTGATTTTTAAGGGAAAAAATATTGAAAATATTTGCTTAAAAATATGTATTTCAAAGTGTTTCTATTGATTTTAGTTATTGGCAATGTTTTGGGTGATACCAATTCGGTTATTGAGAAGAGATTGGTTGGTGGTGGTGGTGGTCTGCCTCTTGTAGGCCAACTTCTTAGTCCTAAGGGTATTCTTTATCTCAAAAATATTATTGATCTTCTTGACGATTTAACTGATGAGCTTCTTGATGGGCTCACTGAATGTGTTAAGGGTGTTCTTGATTCAGTCAAACTCGGCAACCTTCTTGGTGGTGGACTAAAGGGTGATCTAAAGGGTGTTCTTTTCAATATAATTAAAGGCGTAACTGAAATACCTTCTAATGCTACTGAAGAAGTTCAGGATTGTGTTGCTGTGGTTCTAGTATTAGCTAAAAAGGAGGTGCTCTTGGCAGTTTCCTCAAGAATGTTGCTGATAAAGTTAAACTTGCAACATACGAGGTGCATACCAAAAGTCCGTCCCACGCGCCTCTAGCGGTCGTGTGCGTAACTATATCAAGGCTAATCGCTGGTTGTCGTTGTCTTTAAAACTTTGTCCTTCACTCTCAGTCGTTTCGTCGCAGTGGCGGTGATAAGACGATTTTGGTGATTTGTTTTCTAAGTGTCTTTTTCTAGACTGGCTTAAAACATGAATTCCACAATTGAGGAGCAAAGAACTGTGGTGAAATTTCTTGCTGTCCTGTTCTCCATAATGGTGAGTATCCATACAAACGAAACGTATAAAAGTGGAAGATTTTCGTAGAGATATTCAATTACTCGATTCATTCTAAGAGTATCCATAAACGACTGTCTTCTTAACGGTATTAACAAATGATTGGTCGGTCTTCTAGCAAATCTCCCTATTCATGGAATTTTTGCAATTTCGGCAAATAAACTCTCGAGGAAATTAAATTTTTTATGAAAGCTGCTGACAATAATATTATAATTATCCAATTTTTGAATTTCATAATTTAATCAATAAATTCAACTAGGGTGACCACACGTCCAGATTTGAGCTGGAATGTCCAGATTTCAGCTATCATGTCCTTTTTTAAAAGAGACCCCTCTTTGCTATTGACAAGTTTTGACGAAAATGTGAAAAATTATACCTTGGCTCCCCATTTAAGATTTTTTTGGCCAGATTTGGGGCTTCCCATATGTGGTCACCGTAAATTCAACCGAAACATGAGTCTTGAAAATTGAAATTTCTGATAAAAATATTGATGCATAAATACGGAACACAAATAATTGCAATGTTTAAAGAGAGACCAGAAACACTCTATAAATGTTATTTTTTAAAATTAAAATGTTCGCGGTTTCAGTTTTTTAATAACAGAAACTGACGATTGATAATTGAATCGAAACCATTTGCCGTTTCAATTATACTCAAAGGCGTGGTATACATACGAGTGAGAGATATAAAAGCAAGTATAACAGTATCTAACATACAATGTTAATTGACTGGTATCACGTTTTTGAGGGACATCTAATGGCTTTGAATGCACAAATTTTTAATGTGTAAAACATTGAAATTATTATTATATATTCATATTTCCCTCACTTAATAAATAGTTGTTTTGGACACAGCTATTGGTTATTCCTATTCTCAACTCAATTCCTTTTCATAGGATGGCAGGTTCATAGCTTGCTCAAACACCCCTATCCTATGTTAGATACTGTTACACTTGTATAAAAGTCTCAACATTTTGAGAGATATTTAATTACTTTTATCTGTTTGAAATTTCCTCAAAAATATGATTTCAAGGCGTTTCTATTTATCTTAATGATTGTCACTATTTTGAGCGACTGTACCCATTGACCAAACTTATATCAATATCAAACATATTATTGTTTTTA
Organism: Camisiidae sp.; assembly: GCA_034696325.1. Classification (NCBI taxonomy): domain Eukaryota; kingdom Metazoa; phylum Arthropoda; class Arachnida; order Sarcoptiformes; family Camisiidae; species Camisiidae sp. The sequence goes on from JAQFZT010001305.1 coordinate 11,243, forward strand.
TTTCAAATATTCCTTTTAAAGTTGAAATTGGGCTTAATTTTTCAATGCTTTATGACTATAAATAAATTTTTTGCTTTCCATTAGACTTCAGTCTTTATACTTTTTCCATTGTTAAAAAACACTAGTGTTAATGAAAGCGGTTTATATAACATTTGACTTTATTTTGAGAATTGAATTCCGGAAATAATACCCACATTATCTTAAAGGAATTCAGAGATAGAGAAGTTCGAAGTTTATAAAGTTTAGCGTTAACTCAAAGTCGGGAGAATAAACTCGATTTACTGGATTTGCAGTTCAATACTGGAGTTCTGACTTTTATTTGTGCTTATAATTGACGCACTGAAATGTTAATCATAAATAAAGATTTGATGCTCTCATTACATTTTATTTATTAAAATATGAAAAGAGTTAATTGAAAAATGACATAATTATAATAATCATTATTGATATTACAGTTTTGATTAATGGTGTATTTCCCTGACGTTTATTTGTGTTTTCAGCCAAAAAGTCTATAAAGAAGACCACCAATATCTGGAACATGACGACCAGGGTCAACATCTGCAATATCCCGATCTACACTATGACTGTCAATACCATCATGATCATGATCATCCTCGAGAACATCTCTGGTATTGCTCTCAGACTTCTTATTAGCTAAAACAGTGCCAATGATTAAGATCAAAATGAACGCTTTGAAATACATCATTTTGAGGACACTTTTTAAAACTATTTCACTATCAAACTTATGAAGTTATTAAATACCTCTTAAATTGCCTCGACTTTTATACCTCACGTTCGTATTGATAACACGCATTTAGGTCTTATTGATAAAGTTAAATTGCAAAATATAAGTGGTGAATAGTGGTGCCAACATTTGCCCTGCATAAAGTTGGAAAAATGAAAATCTTTCCCAAAAAATAATTAGATTTTATCTTGCTAATTTATTGCTACTTTCAATCATCAATAGTCGAATTCAATAGTCAACTCATCTGAACTGGAATGGCATTAAATGTCAGCTCAAACTGCTCATAAATGTAAATCATATCAAAATTCATGTCAAAGTTCAATCTAAGAAATAATATTTTGCTTACTATTTTCAAAGATATATTTTTCATAGATAAAGAAGGACAGAGTCCGGGAATACAGAAAAATTCTTCCGTATGTTTACTCTCAAAAAGTGCTGATCATTTTCACCCGGACACTCTCAAAGGTGATATCTCTGTTCATAGAAAGCCCGGATTACAAGTTGAGAACATCAAAATTTAATATCATAATAGGAATCACTCATAAATATTGAGTAAAGCTTAAAATATCAAAAATAAAAGCTCATGTCATGACAACACAAAACAGAATTTCAAGTTTTTACGTTTCAATTGTAACATATTTTGCGACTCTTTTGAAATTTTTCAGGGCTTTTTCGGGTGAACTCCTTCTTACCGAAAGCAACCGCCAATTCTGACCCTCTGTCCAACCAGTAAACTCCAACATTTTTAGCCCCATCCAACTTGTCTGACCACTTAAATAGCCTTATGTTGACCTCTACAGTGAATTATGCTAATTTTCTCATTGAATGAAAATCTTTGAAGTTCGACGAGATATTTTCTACATTTATTCAATTAATTTACAAAATTTCTTATGATTAAACTGACAAAAAATCGAGAGTTCAATTTCATCTTAATCTTAACATAAGTAATGAATTCAAATAATGAAAATTTAGATTTAGATTTATATAAAAAGAGTTAAAAATACTTAATATTATCGAAAAATAAATGTCACCCTTTATTAACTATTATATTGAAACTTTTATGTTAATATTTTTTAGATATAATACGATTGTAACCAACTTACCATTGGATAGCACTTATTCTCCGTTTGTGTAGACCTCCCGGAATAGGCTCTTGACGGAGTGGTCACCCTCTGCTCATATAACACGTTACAAAACATTTGTGAAAATTTCAACATCATAAAACTAGGTTGTTCAAGTTCAAGTTATAATCAAAATATGTGAATTACAAATTTTGGGACATTTAAAAAAATCAAAGAATAAAATTCATTATTTAGACGACTAAAAAGTTTTATCAGCATTTCTTTTTTAGATATCTGAATATAAGTTCACATTTCTATATATTTAAACTTATTATACAAAATTTTCAATGAGTGAATAATGTGTTTTTAAATCTAATTTCTCAATTAATTCAACACTTCATCAAAAAAGCATGAAATTAAAAACAGAACTCAATTCAGGTTAATATTTGTGATGTTAGAGATCTGGGAAATTATTTTTATGAGCAATTGAAAAATAGCATAAAAAGTGCTTCGAAGCTTCATTTAGGATATGAATTAACCTCAATTTTAACAAAGAGCTTCAGGTTATAGCATTTATTTATTTATCTTTGGATTTAAAGATAGCTTTTGAGTATTGCAAAAAATTATATTTCTTACTATTCATCACTAACTCTTCAGGCATTCATGAAATTTATGAATTTTGCTCCTTAACAACCATTAAAAGTTAAAATCACTTTTACAGAGCACTGAATAAATCACTTAAACTTAAGTTAAATCTATCATCATATAAAAAGTTTTGCACAAAAACAATATTTCTAAATATTCATCATATGTTCACTTTATTCATTCAAAGGGACACAAAATTATATAAGAAAATAGAAGTACAGTAAAGAAACTAATCTTTGATTTTTTGAATAAATAGTACAAACATTTAAAAAGAAAACATGAAAAACTGCATTTGACACATGAATTAAAGTCTAAAAACTAAAAGTGTGTTTACCTAAGCATTAAAGCACAATGAAGAAGCCTTGAATTAAGTGCTAGTAATTGATAAGCCATATAATTCAACATTTGTTTGATTGATAACTTGTTTACCTATTTTTGCAAAGAGTGTATTTATTTAATAATATTCAGTTTAAGTTATAATACTCTCTAAGTTCCAAATTAGTATCTTAAAGGGCAATATAAATCAATTAAAAAGCCGTTATTCCGTATAGTATTCAAATCATATAGAATTCCTTACTTTTTCTTCTTCCTCAATGTTTTCGCTCAAAGAATATTAAAATTCTTCTAGAGATGAAGTACTTTTTCAAATACTTTTTTGTCATCACTTACTTTATATCTCTTGTTTTGAGTAAGTTATTCAAGAATCAGTTGAATTTATCTTCTATTTTAAACTAAAATTTGTAAAAATTTATCATAAAATTGTATACATAATAACAGAATGACAGGAAACTCAAGCTAAATGGTGTCGATATCCGGATTTTGTATGGAAAGACTGTGATCTACAATATTTTCCCGATAGAGTTTCAATTCTTAAATTAATAAATGTTTCAAAGAAGAAGATAAAGAGTTGTTGGATATTAACGGAAATTAATTTATTGAAACTGAAGACGTGACCGTTTCATATGGAAAGGTGCCCTCAATGGTCTATTTATCTTTCGGACTTTTCGGCCTACTATTTGATGAGAATTGTGGAAGTATTTTGAATAAAAAATGAGCCCTTATATTACGTGAGAAAAATAATAGAATTAATTATATTTAAATTAATGTGATTTTTAAACCCTAAACCAATATTTTTGGGTATTGTTTCTCTTTTACTCAGTTCCAAAAAAAGTTTTACTCAATTTTTTCTCTAAAACAATACCGGATATCGCGTATTGGCTGAGAAAAGCCGAGCTAAACATAAGAGCACACAGACTTTGTAAACTCTATTATTGTGGATATAATGCATGGCCCGCCCTGTAAAATATGAATTCACGACAATTTCGTTGATTTAAATCTCCTTTTTGTAAATTTAGTTTTTCCGAACAAATTCATGATATTATCTGATTTAATTTAATTAAAAGGAGGTCTCAGGCGGAGATTTAATCCAATTTTCCTTTTAACATATAGACTTATCTGTATTGTCTCCTTTAAGTTTAACATAAGAAACGTTTATTGCTTTAAAGTATAATATGTGACTCAGTATTACAAAACGTATTTCTGGTATTTTTCTTTAATACTTTAAATACTAAGGGATAGATATTATAATTGAAATAATATGCAAATTATTATGTTATTAATATTTATAAGTTTAATATTTGTTTATAACAAAAACCCCTGTTCTGAGTTTGCGCTTTATTTTGTTTAATCGAAATGTTAAAAGTTTTAAACTTTTTCTCAGATATACCAAATCTGAAAAAATTCTACATATCTTACAAATTGCAGTTACTTTTTTCAACAATAGTGCTGTAGATCAAACATAAAGCTAGAGCAGTACTAATTGGTATCATGTCTGGGGTTCAGTTTCATAGACTGAAGGCATTTTTCAGTTTAGTTGTGTAATGTTCAGGTTTCTTCAGTTTGAAAATATAATTTGGTTACGAATGCTCTTAAATAATGCTCTCAAATGCTCTCAAAGGTGTGCAGAGCTATAACTCACTTGATGCTAACCTCAGTTTAATCGATGCTAAAACTTTTTAGAAACAGACTTTTCGAGTATTTAATAGATTTATAATTCTAATCATAATTTTCAATTAATATTATTGTGTTGTCTCTAAGGATGGGCTGAGTGTAATTACGAGAAAATTACATGTAATATTACGTGTAATATTACGTAATATTACACATAGTGTGTGTAATATTACATTTAGGTGTAAAATTCTTAAGGTTATTTTGAATTGGAAAGAATTTGGAAATCAACTCAAATATTAAATGGTGGGATGAATTTAA